>VSMD01036219.1:0-18557 GCA_008750895.1 Mirza zaza
TCGAATGTTTATAGCAGCACAATTCATAATCGCAAGGCTGTGGAAACAGCCCAAGTGCCCATCAATCCAAGAATGGATTAATAAAATGTGGTATATGTATACCATGGAGTACTATTCAGCTCTAAGAAACAACGGTGATATAGCACATCTTATATTTTCCTGGTTAGAGCTGGAACCCATACTACTAAGTGAAGTATCCCAAGAATGGAAAAACAAACACCACATATATTCACCAGCAAACTGGTATTAACTGAGCAGCACCTAAGTGGACACATAGGTACTACAGTAATAGGGTATTGGGCAGGGGGGAAGGGGGAGGAGGGCGGGTATATACATACATAATGAGTGAGATGTGCACCATCTGGGGGATGGTCATGCTGGAAATTCAGACTTGGGGGAGGGGGGAAGGGCATTTAATGAAACCTTAAAATTTGTACCCCCATAATATGCTGAAATAAAAAAAAACAAAAAAACAAAAAAAAAACCTCACCTCCTTTGGGAAACAATTATGTCTACCTTTCCTCTTTTCTCATGCAACCTTTGAGGCTATTGGCTGACTGCTCAAAATGGCAGCCATTATTTTGAGCTGATTTTATCTTTAATGGATAGTAGGTATGGGGAGCACACACAGTGTATTTAAACTAGCACAGCTTGGAGATGGCATAGGTGGAAAACACTGGAAAGTAAAAAGTAGTTTGAAAATTGGAGGAGTGAATATAATGGTTTCATCTTTATAAATAGGATCAAAATGAGTACTTAGCTCTACTTTGGGATTGTCTAAAAACAGACTGAAAGAGATTGTTAAAAATATTAGAATAGGAACATTAAGTCCAAAGCCGTGAAGGGTCTGAGATGTTACCCTACTTTCGGGCTAACAAGTAAGACTCTCACTGTTTTTAAATTTTTTTTCTTTCTCTCCTCAGAGGAACCCTAGACTTCTAGATAAGAGAACAGACCTTTTATTTATTTATAGAGTAATCAGAGCAGCAATGGCTCTCCATGTTACAATTACCCATGGGGCAAGACAATGAAAGCCAGATGTCACCTGCTGTACAGTAGGAATTACACCACAGGAGAGGAACCATACAATCCATATGCACACAGGACATATACACAAAGCATATATAGGGGTGGGTGGAACATCTACTCCACCTCCCATCCAGAGAGAGAGAGAGAGATTTTGCTCTGGAGTGTAAACACATTATCTTTGAGGAGGGTAGTGTAGGCCCTCCTAAAAATGTAAGCAAATGCCTCCAGAACAATAACAATCTCTAACTTCCAAATCATCCTTTCCATTCAATCATTCATCTATGACCATGCAGAAACTCTAGTCTTTACAAAAGAGTTGAGTGAGTTGTTTCCAAACAATGATAATTTTCTTAGCAGTAGGATTTGAAAGGTGTTGGTTCACATGCCAGAAGAACCAGATAATAAGTTCTTATGGGATAAGGAGCATTTCTATGTTTTCTTTATTATTTCTCTCATAACCTAGATTTGTTTGGACCTTGATAATATTGAAATATAGAATACTACATGTCAGAAAGGCCACCTTCCATCTTTCACTCAACTTTATTGTAATTTATATTTTTAACAAATATGGCTCATGAAATTCAATCAAAAAGCAACTCTACTCATCTTCCAATGTTCCTTTAAAATTGGTTTACTGTGGGATATTTAGCCACTTACTCTGGTAAAAAAAACTCATGAATCTCTTTTTTAAAATCATTTTACAATAAAAATACTAAGTTTAACAAAAATAAAAGAAAGCTTTAAGTTACAAATGACAATTTCAATTGCCTTCTTAAAATGTTCAGCTCTTCATAATAGTCAATGTTCCAAACTTTGTTTAAAGTTAGGGCTATTCCTTCTTCTCTTATGTAGAAAAGGCTAAACATAGCCATGTGATGTCCAGGAAAGGGGTACAGTTGCCTCCTTATTTCTTTGTTACTTACCTTTTCTGAAATTTATATAAATACTTTCCTATTCCTCTAGAGTAGAAGCTAGGAATGAGAAGAAGGGAAATAGCACATTTTAAAATTTTATCAGTTCACAATTGCTGGGTCTTGCAGATGTTTAAAACTGAATTTATGTTCAGTGACACTTTTTGTGTGTAGGGGAGAAGGGATTCTTTATCACTATATCGCTAATGGAGACCTCTTAATTGTATCCACAGAAAATTCTCTCTGAAATCAACTGGAAGCTTTACTTCTTTCGTGGTCCCTAGAAATGCTGACATTGACTTTAGCTTTTGCCTGTTGTATAACTGCTTTACTTGATTCTATTACATGGTTGCTAAGATGAACTCGTTCTAGGGCATGTTTATGTGTGGCTCAGCCCTGGTTGATGAATGCTCATGAACTATTTACACATGAAATTGTGGGGTGCAGACAGATCTCAATGTGCTGCCTCCCCATGACTCATCCCTTAGCATGGAATTAACAGCACATTTTCTTGGCCTTATCTTTCTCAGGCACAAATCAGAAACTATTGATATATGTTTCTATTTTTATACCATGCTGTTTTGTTTACTATAGCCTTGTAGTATAATTTGAAATCAGATAATAGGATGTCTTTAATTTTGTTCTTTTTTCCTTAGGATTGTTTTAGCTATACAGGTTCTTTTTTGGTTTCAGGTGGATTTTAGGATATTTTTTCTAATTCTATAAAGAATGACATTGGTATTTTGATAGGAAATGTATTGAATATGCAGATTTCTTTCAGAAATAAAGCCATATGCCTACAACTGACTGATCTTTGAGAAAGTAGACAAAGGCATACTCTGCAGAAGGGGCACTCTATTCAATAAAAGGTGTTGGGAAAATTGGATTTTATGAAAGAGTGACACTGGACCTCTCTCTCTCACAGCTGCAAAAATTAAGAAATATCCTATTTATCTGGAGTAGAAGCTATGAATGAGAAGGTAAGTAACAGAAATAGCATAATTTTGAATTTTATCATATAAGTTAACATTTGCTGGGGCTGCTAGATGTTTAAAACTGAATTTATCTTTAGTGGTACTTTTGTGTGTGTAGGGGAGAGGGGATTCTTCATAGATATGTCACTACTAAAGATCTCTTAATTGCATCCACAGGAAATTCTCTCTGAATTCAACAATTAATCCAAGATGGATTAAAGACTTAAACATAAGACTTGAAAACATAAAACTCTGAAGAAAACTTGGAAAAAACTTTCTGGACATTTGGCCTAGGCAAAGAATTTATGACTAAGACAAAACATGCACCAAAACTAAAATTAAACAAATGATACTTAATTAAACCAAGAAGCTTATTTATCTCAAAAAGTTATAATCAACAGAGTAAAGAGACAACTTACGGACTAGGAGAAAATGCTTGCCACCTATGCACGTGAAAAAAGGACTAATATCCAGAAAATAAAAGGAACTCAAACAATTCAGCAAGAAAAAACCCAAATAACTACATTAAAAAGTTGGCAATGTCATGAACAGGCATTTTTCAAAGGAAGGTGAAGAAATGGCCCACAAACGTATAAAAAAAATGTTCAACATCACTAATCATTAGAGAAATGCAAATTAAAACCACAGTGAGATACTATCTTACTCTAGTAGAAAGGCCATTATTAAAAAGTTAAAAAAAAACAATAGTTACTATTGCAAATGTGGTGAAAATGGAATGTTTATACACTGTTGCTGGGAGTGTAAATTAGTACAACCTCTATGGAAAACAGTATGGAAATTCCTGAAAGAACTGAAAGTAGAACTACTGTTCAATCCAGCAATGTTACTCTTGGGTATCTACCCAAAGTAAAGAAGTTATTATATCAAAAATACATCTGCACTTGTATATTTATCTCAGCACAATTCACAATAGCAAAGATATGGAATCAATTGATGATTGAATAAAGAAAATGTGATATATATATATATATATATACACCATAGAATACTACTCAGCCATAAAAAAGAATGAAATAATGTCTTTTGCAGCAACTTGGAAAGTACTGGATGCCAATATCCTAAATGAATTAAGTCAGGAATGGAAAACCAAATACTGTCTGTTCTCACCTCAGCTATGGGGTATGGATGGTCATACAGAGTGGAGTAATAATCACTGGAGACTCAAAAATGTGGAGGATGAGAGAGGACTGAGGAATAAACAATTACCGATTTGGTACAATGTACAGTATTTGGGTGATGGGTTCAGTAAAAGCCCAGACTTCACTACTATAAATATATCCTTGTAACAAAACTTCATTTGTACCCTTTAAATCTATTGAAAACAATAGTCAAAAATCAGCATTCTGTGTGTCCCTTTAGCTTCCTCAAACTACATGAGGAAAATATTATGCTAAATTTTCCAATTAATCTCACTAAGGCCTGACTCTTTTAACATGAGGTGAAGAAACATACATTCACTTTCTCTCCCATGTTGTGGAGCAGAACTCATGGAGATTTTCTACAAAGGAATCCTCTTTACAAATCTCCTCTGTTCTTCAACATTCCATTCCATCTATAAATTCAGTGTGAGGAAAGAATATGAAAGACTGAATCTCAACTAGTTCAATTAGAACATTTCACAAAGTCGTCTTCTGTAGAATGTAGAATGGGCTGTCCTCATGCTTTTTGCCTAAACTAAGGTAGAAAGTATCCCACGTAACTTCCTGTTACCATGCTATATATTCATTAAAGGCAATAATTTAGCTCTTCCATTTTTTTTAATACAACAATTTGTTGGATTTGCAGAAGGCAACTAAAATTTGCCTGTGAACTGACAGAACCATCACTTCAAATGCATTCAACAATTTTATTTTCAAAACTGCAACCTATAGACACATGTCCAGGATTCCCTTTGTAAGGAAAAGAGTACAGACTTTGGAGTGAATATTCCAGTTCTGGTTTATTTGCCCTGTCAACTTGGGTATATTGTTTAATATCGTTCTCTGTGCCTCAGTCTTCTAGTATATACAATTGGGATGAAACTATTTTTCAGTGTCTTTGTGAGAATTCCACAGAGTACATATAAAATTGATAGAGACTGATCCACAGGATAAAAAATGCACATTTAGCTGCTACTGTTTATCACCAAATTGAAATTCTAATATAGGTTGCAAAATTTATTTAGAATTTCTACTCCATTTTGCCCTGCTAATTCGTCAGTGTGTATACTAACAATGGTAAATACCAAGATGGAGGGAGGGATAGACAGACTAAGAAAGGGAACAAATATTTCTCCTACTACATTATCTGTCCCACAAATAATTCATTATTGGCTCATTCATTCATTCATTATTCATTCATTCATTTCAAATCACTGGTGATTATGACTTTGAGAAATACTACATAAGAGAGTTTAAAATGACATGTACATAGTCTAGAGTAAGTATAAACTGAAATAAGAAATAATTAAAGAAATTCTTGGTAAAATAAAAGTTCTCCAAAACTAGAATTTTATAAAAATAAAGTTTAGATTTAAGAGTATGAACATTCATATTAAAATATTAACTTATGAAATATCTAATGCTATTATCTTTTGAGCTGAACACATACATACACAAACAAAAATAAACATAAAAACACCTTTAAACTGTAAGAATGACAGTTATTTATAATCAACAGTATTTTTGAAAATAAATTTGTGGAAATAGAAGTCTGGATGTCTAGATAATAATTATATTATATATGTAAATGGGATCCAGAAAAACAAATCTATAGTAGTGAAATAGAAAAAAAAATACCCTAAAAACTTCAGATGCTATTTTTCCCTCTATTAAAGCTATGAAACATTTTAGTTAAGACTGAAAAATTTTACTTTACCTGACTTTTATCATGTGCAAATAACTAAAAATTGTTTTTTTTACTTTTTTTTTTTCTTTCGTATTCAGATTGTCATGAAGGCCAACAGTTTTGTAACACAGAGGCCATAATTTAATGGGGAAAAAATTAAGCTTTTGAGACTCTGAGGACTTTTTTTCTCAAAGAGAGAGAGGTGCTAATATTTTCAAAGTGTGATTTGATAGACTCTTAGCTCTGTTAATGAATACAGATATTTTGTAGATCCATTTGTATAGCACAACCAAACAAATTCTGGAAATGCTTTCTTCTTCTTTACTTTTTTTTTTCCTATTTTTGAGACAAAGATTTCACTACGTTGCCCAGAGGTCTCCCTATGTTGCCCATGTGATCCTCCTGCCTCAGCCTCCCAAGTAGCTAGCACTACAGGCATGTACCATTGCACCTGCCTCTTATTATTATTTTTTAAAAAAGATATCAAACATGTTCCTCACCCTGAAGTGTTGTCATTACTTAAAAATGATTTGCTAATTATATGTTAAAATATTTAACAATTAGGACAATAGTATATATTAATGTACATTATTATATATAAATAAGGATATATCCTATTTTAGTCTTTAAATCAATGCTTTCTAAGTGAGCTATTTGAAATGATGGAAATATTTCCTCATAGTACAATGTGGTAGCCACAAACCATATGTGGCTATTGAACATTTGGAACATACTTAGCGTGACTGAAAAAGTGAACTTTACATTTATTCAAACTTCATTAATTTAAGTTGGAATTTAAATACTCATATGTGATTATTGCCTTCCATATTTGACAGCACTCCTTTAAAAACTGTACTACATATATCATAAATGTAATTACGAAAGGTGTACATGAATAATGCAAATTATTCATGAGATCCTTCTAATAATTTCTAAGTCATTTGTTGATTTTTAAACATTGTTTGAATGGACATCATTAGGTAAAGCATGCCCTTATTTGATCTATGATTTGAAAAAGGAATTCCATACCCTCTGATTTTCCCAGTGTCTAGCACTTTGTTGCTAGAGGTTGATCAAGAGCACTGCTATCTATCCTGGATGATACATAGCAGACCATAAATGACTGGTCTTAGAGAGACCCAGGTCACTGTTCATAATGCTTCCAAAAGATCTGTAAGTTTTGTCACCTGCTCCTCTGCCCCCACTGAAGTTGAATAATTCCTTTGGAATAACGGATGAGCATAAGAATAAGCATTAACCTGTGCCATCTGCAATCTTAATGCACTTAAATGACCACTAGTGGCATCTCTGCAAGGTCCCATTAACTGCAATTGTGGCCAACCGTATGCAAATCAACCAATATGAGAAAAAATAGAGTATTTTAACAATTGTTACAATCTCTGTGGATCATAATCACTGCCTATATGGGCTTAGGAGATAATTTTTTTCAGCATTTAATTAGCACTTTAGGTGTTAGCAGGGACTCAGGCTGTAGTTTGAATATATCACTTAGGAAATTCATAAAACATTTTAAGGAGCTTCACATGTTTAATAGCAGGAATGAAAAAGGAAGAAAAAAAGCATGTTTACTCAGTTGAAACAACACCTTTTTGCTTTCTGTCTGAATGACTTCTGTTTGGTTGATTTATTAATATATTTTGATCTTTTCTGGTGTAGTTTAACATCTGTTCAATTATCATATCCTTAACACACATTTCTTCGGCATGTTTCTGCTCCATCTTCCTTTTGTTCTTTTGGACAAATTGACTGATGTTGATTTCATTTGGGATGTGCAATATTAAAGGTTAAGTGGAGATTATGCAAGTGAAATAAGCCATCAGTATAAAACTGGAGAAGTTCAAAGGAAAAATAATAGGGAAAAGGTGTTGAACAGAGACACAGAGGAGTAGTAAGCTGGAAAAAGAAAGATATACCTTTTAAAATCTAAAATATTGGTTATTTTTTGGAGCAATTTGATTGATTTTTAATAACATTTTGCCATTCTAGTACTAATATAGTAAATACACCAGTGTTAGTTTTCTGAGAAATTCATTGTACTGAAGTTATGATGTCAGAGAGAAATGATGTTTCCCATTATCTTTTTTTTTTGTGCTTTCTACAAATCACTTAAATTTGCAAAACAATCTCTTAAATAGTTAAACTGAATTTTCTTATTTTCTGAATGAAAATTCACTTTTGTTTTTGACTTTGACAGCTTTCTCAAGGTCTCAAGTACTATTCTTTTTATAATTTGCACTTTTCAATTTTTCCTTGGCATTATTCTCTCTCTACTTTCTGCAGAACCTTTAATACACAATCAGACATATAGGATCCAAGCTGTAATTCAATTTCTGTATATTCTTTTTTCTCTCCCTCTCATTATGAAAAATAAAATTATCAGGCTAACCATTGATATAAAATGCAGAAGTTCTTTGCTAATGTCAACAAAGCTCTCTCAAAATAATAGAGTATAATTGTTAAATAATGCAGTAAGAAATACACGGACACAGACACATTGACCATTTGACTCGACATAGAAGATCTATGGGTCACTTTTACAACAAAGTAATTTTACTTACAGCATTTGTTTGATTTAATCCATTTGTTCTGAGTTCATATTGGAGTTTATAAAGTCCTCACTTATGTCATTTTTTAATACAGATTTCTGTAGATTTACAAAATGTAAAGAAGGCATACAAGAAGGGAAATTATGATTTTTTATAGAGATATTTGGGCAAAGACAGTTTCATTATGCTGAAATTGAAACTTCTAGGAATCAAAATTTGATTTCTGTTGCTAGAATATTTTTTGTAATTGCATAATAAAATTCAAAAAAAATATTTTACATACAAAACAGTATAGACAAAGCTGGGAAACAGAAAAATGGCAGGAAGACTATCTAATATTTAATTGTAGCCATGAAAAATATTATTGTGACCTAAGAATGCTATTTTTATGTGTTTTATATCATAAACATAATACATTTCCATCTTCAGTGAATAAAGCTTGACTCTGAAATTTCAGTGGAAATCTTTGTACCCTCACCATTTCCACACATTAAAAAAATAATCAGAACTACTTTCCTGATCTGAGAATATAAAAGCCCAATGAGGGAGCAAAAACATCAATTACAGGTATTTTAAAAACACAATATTGCTTTCTAGTTGCTTCTATCATCTTTATAAATGGGAAGGTAAATATTCAGTTAATTTGTATTATCATAATATTATCAGGTCTCTCTCTCTCTCTCTTTCACACACACACACACACACACACACACACACACACACACATACCTCTTTTTATTTATGAATAAAAAAACTTCCCTCTAAGTGGTTGTTATATTTAAATTTCTGCTGTGATTTCGATGGGCTTTGTAGCACGTTACATAGAACAAGAAATTGGTAAAGAAATATTTCTATATGTGGTACCAACCCCCAAATACCTCAGGTAATTATTAGAATGGAGCGAAAGAAGGTTATAATGGATCAAGCTATCCTATTTTAACTGTACTGATTATGTTTCACAGTAGTTACATGGGCCCCTTGTGTATTGTATGAATTAATATTCCTCCATAAAAGGAACAGCCTTGCCTTCTCAAAGAGTGGTGCTAGTGTCTGTATTGTATGCTGTCAATTCATAACTTAATAATTGAAAATTAATTTTCTTTAGGATTATCTATAACTCAGGCAAATCCCATGAATATTATTGAACCAAAAGTATCAGTTAGCAATATGCTTCAATTGCATATTTAGTATGCTCATGCTTTAAAAACAACCTGAATTTGAAAATGCCATCAGGAACTCGTGTGTGAGTATATGTGTGTGTGTGTGTGTGTGTGTGTTTCTGTGTGTGTCTGTTTACTAAAAATTACTGAAGTAAATTCTTTACCAAATTCAAGTCCCTTCAATATGAAAAAATTGCCTTTCATCCATTTATTTATTAAAAACAAGAGAAATCATATACATTCATGTTGAAATAAATAGTACAACCTTGGTGATTAGTTTTCACTTTAAATTACATTTGTTTGTTCTCCATAGATTTTTGTTCCCAAAGAAAAGTGCTTTCATTTATGTATCCCCTCTTGCAGTCTAGATGCAGCATAAGCAAAGTTACAACAGTGATTAATTTTGAGTATTAACTTTTAGCTAAACTGCCCTGATCATATTGAGCAACTGAAATTGTTAAAACAGGAACAATTTTCTTAAAAAAGTAGGGCATTTACAATAATATTTAATTAAGATATTTTTAAATGAGATGCATAATGCTTTTTAATGGAAAGTCTTTTAAAGTGCATTTTTTTCATCTGGAATTTTAAATGTAATTTGGAAATTGTGAAGCAAAAATCAGAATATCTAAAATTGGAATATATGTGTGAGAGCCTTCACCTCAGATTTGAGTCCTTTATTCTAGATATAATGTTATAAACGTAAATTGTATCAGGTTATTTAATTTTTTCAATATTCAGTTATGCAATTTAATGAAAATATTTTTTGAGCTTTTATCATGAGCACGATATTATGCATGTACTATGAATTGCTTGTCTCAAATTATGATATCTAATAACAAAATAACTATATATTTGCAAAAAAGACAGTTTTGGCTGTGAAATTCCATCATTACTTGGAGATCAGAGAGGATCAAAGAATCTTGTTAATTCCTAACCTGTATATTTTCATGTGACATATCTATTACATTACCACCAAATGAAAGCAATGTGATTTTTGTGCTTAGAAATTAGAATTAGAATTAAGCATTGAGAAATAGCATATTTGTAAATACTTTATCACAATAAATTGGCCCCAGTAAACTTGGAGAATTTAATAAGAGGTGTCAGATTTTTAGAACAAAAAAGAGAGGGTAAAAGTTAATTGGTTAAATCACTCACTGATTCATTTCTTCAACCAAAATTTATTATACATATGCTTAATATATACTACATACTGGTGTAGGTATTGAGCATGCAGTTGTGAACAAGACATTCTTCAACTCAGACTAGAAATTTGGAAATAAGACTTACACAAATAAAAATTATAATAGACCATATTATACTTTGTATTAATGTATGTCTAGTGAATTATAGAAGCACAGAGAGATTCTAACTCAGTGAACAAACATTGTAGGTTTGGAAAAACTACCAAAAAATAATAACATTTATGTTGAATTTGGGGAAAAGCAAGAAATATTGGGAGAGGCAATTATAGGACAGATTTAAAAAATCCAGAAACAATTTATCATGATATTTTTAGAAACAAATTATGCATAAGGTATTCGTAGAATCCTTGTAAAAATGGATTTTAAGATATTAGCAAAGGTCATATAATAGTTTACATTATGACCATCATCAAATTTAATATATTGGGCATGAATGAACCAAACCTTGTATTTAGTGTTGTTTTGTTTTTTTGTTTGTTTATATTATTTTGAGTGTAGAGTTTTTAATGTTATTTTGAAACCTCATTCCCAACATTAACAATTCTAAAGAGTCTTGGGTAACATATTATGCTAATTTTAATGTGGGCAATGATAACTTTGACTGAGTATGGAGAATACATTGGAAACTATAAGGATGAAGAATAAAAACTATTTAAATGGTCCATGAGAGAGCAGAATTTTGTTATATATATATATTTTCTACTATATGTACAGCACTAGAACAGTAGCTGGCATATTAGTAGGCACACAATAAATACCTATTAAATAGAAAATGGTATCACACTGTTGCAGTCTCTAATAAGGTCATTGGTGTTGAAAGAAAGCAAGAAGAACTTGTGTGAAAGATGTTTGTGAAGTAGAACGATCAGGACAAATTTATCAAATCTATTTGGGTAGGTATGGAGAGGTAAATAGATGAGCAGAAGATGGTGCTCAGGTGTTTGACTTGGGCTGGTGGGTGGGATGGTAGTGCTATTAACTGAGATAGGACATATATGCAGAGGACACCTAGGCTCTTCTCAAGTGTCCTTCGATGTTAGTGACAAAACATCACTAATCATATCCATCAATTTCATAGATTAATATATATTTTCATTTAAAAAGTTACCTTCAGAAAACCCAGCAGTATTTATTCTTTTTCTTACAAAAGTTAGCTTTTACTTTTCTTTTAAAAGTATATTCCCAACTGAATATAATTCTTCTTGACAGAAAAGACAAAAGAAAAATGCAGGTTTAATATAGCTATTTTTTTTTATTATCTGGCAACTTCACCTTTTATAATAAAAGCTTCAGTAAATCCTATTCTCATTATTTTTCTCACTTTAAAATTTGTTTAAATAGCAGATTGTACCATATTTTCTTATAATCGTCTGATAATATTTTCATTGATTCATTTAAATGCATCTTCTTTTTTCTCCTTTTCAGGTTCATTGGTAATTTGCTAAGAGAATGGCAGAGGGAACAGAAGAGAGGCATTTTCAAGATTAAATTGGCTATGCTTGTGACTGATTGGATGAAGGAATTAAAGGAGAGAGATTCATCACAGAAAGAAGCCTTCTTTAAGCAGTAGAATTGAGGTATGAGTTAGAAAATAAAGGGATACAAGATTTTTATTGTTTTATTTAATTTTGGCCAAGCTACTGGTAATGGTTTTCACAGAATAAGGGAAATATTTTACTTTGAACAAGCAAAAAACAAAACATGTCTTTCATATAATACAGTGTAATGGCTTTTTTCCAATTATTTATGGAAATAGCTCTAAAGAGAGGGAGAGGTCTTTTGCCAAATCTCTTCATATATCACTGATATCTTTAATTTCTGGTGATATTGATATATACCCTAACTAGAAACCCTCTTGCTACTATATACCTAAATGCTCTGAGGATGCTATTTCTGGCTGCTTTTCTAAAATTATAGGACCATATGCTACTGTCCTTGGTCATAGGAATTTATGACATGCTCTCTGTTTTACTCATACCTAAGTTGACATAATATTTTTCAGCAAGTTCATGGGTTGCTTTTAAAATAACTTAATTCAACTCTTGTAGACAAAAAGAAACATTTCCTTTCTGTGGTCATTCAGAATGAGTTGGTAACACCAGAGGTCTTAGTAACAACGCTTCAGGGGAATATTTCTAGGATCTGACACATTCAGCAGAGAAAAGAAAGATGAAAAACTGGCCTTTTTCTGAAAATGTGATAAAAGCAACATCATACCAGAAGAAAACTAACAGTGAATGGAGGTAGATCCACCTAAGAGACCTGTAGGTCAACACATATTCAAGTGCGGATCAGAGAATGAGCTTCCCCAGAAGAGGAAGCAGGAGATATGAAAGAGAAATCTTTTCATAGAAAGGAAGTGCTCTATTTAACAGAGATTGACTTTGGTATCAGTCAATTCAGGCAGCTCTACGCAGAAGAGAGCATCTTGGGCAGTGTCCAGAGAGAGCAGGCAGTTCCCGGACCCTTAAGTGAACTTGCCAGGGGGTCATTTAAAACAACTCCTCTTTCTTGGTTGTACAAAACAAATAGTACAAAAAAAGATAATTTTTTTTTCAACCTAGAGGGAAATTAGAATCATTATAAATATTTTTTAAAAACAAAGAATAAAGCACAATTGTAAAAAAAAGACCAAGGGGATGTTTCTAGAAATTGACAAGATCATAATGATTTATGCTGAACACGAAACATTTTCTAATAATAGAGGGTCACTTTGAACATCCAAGTGATGTTAAGGCAAAGAAAAGTCAGCATTGTTTTTTTTATTAGGAGGTCCAAGTTCTGGAGATAAAAATCTTAGGAAAACAAACAAATGAATGAACAGATGACTATAAAACTACAGGGGTGAGAAGAGTATGTAAGATTAAGCAAATAATCCTAATGCGAAGACGTTATGTAGAGAGAAGCTAAAAAACTACTAAAACCTCCCAACAATAAATGGGCAATGGCAATGAACAGAAGCTTTTCAAAAGAAGACAGAATAATGGCCAGCAAACATATAAAAAACTGTTCAACATCCCTCATTATTAGAGAAATGCAAATCAAAACCACAATGACATATCACCTAACCCCGGTGAGACTGGCCTCTATCAAAAAATCTCAAAACAACAAATTCTGATGAGGATGTGGAGAAACAGGAACACTCTTACACTGTTGGTGGGACTGCAAATTAGTGCACCGTCTGTGGAAAAGAATTTGGAGATACCTCAAAAAGCTAAAAATAGAAATACCATTCAATCAAGCAGTAGCACTATTAGGCATCTACCCCAAAGCATAAAAGACATTCTATAATAAAGACATCTGCACCCGAATTTTATGGTAGCGCAATTCACTATTGCAAGGATGTGGAAACAACCCAAGTGTCCGTCAATTCATGAGTGGATTATTAAAATTTGGTATATGCATACGATGGAGTATTACTCAATTATAAGAAATGACAGTGATCTAGCACCTTTTATATTTTCCTGGATTGAGCTTGAGCCCATTATCCAAAGTGAGGTAACTCAAGATTGGAAGAATAGGCTCCTCTTGTACTCGCCATCAAATTGGTAGTGACTAATTAATACTATGGTGCTCACATGGTAGTAATATTCTCCAGGGATTAGAGGGTTGTGGGGGCAACGTCGCAACTAAAGGACACAGTGAGCATTGTAGAGGGGAATGGCATGCCTCTAACCCTCACTAGGGAGAGGCAAAGACATAAAATGTAACCAAAATGTTTGTACCCTCATAATACCCTAAAATAAAAAACAAAAACAAAAACAAAAAACACCTACTAAAACTTTTTATAGTTCTGTAATTAAAAACTAGTAGTGACACCTAAATATACTATTATTATATACTTAAATATAATCCTCACATAAAAAGGGTTGTAACCTAAAGTGATTTAAAAAAACATATTTTTCTTAAGGATGCATTAAGGAATATTTTATTTGTAAGATAATACACAAAGAGTTATTTGACCCAAAACACAGCTAAAATTAATTTACATTTTTGTTCCAGCCAACTTATTTTAATTGTATTATAAGGATAACGTTCTCCACATCATTCATTTTTGTCCCTTTCCAATGTTTTTATTTTTCAGTCACTTAAAGATGTTTTTGTGACAACTCGAACTATTTAGGAGAAAGGAATGGCCACATAACTGGTAATATATCTTATGTCTTAACTTCTCTATTATCTTATGGAGATGGAAGTTTAAGCTTCCAGGTAATAAGTAACAAACACTTAAGAGAGAACTTCAAGTTTTAGAATTATGGGACTTTATTTCCAAATGATCCCTGATTAATTATTAATTTATTAATTAGCAAATAATATTATGTATAGGTCATTTATAAAGTGGAATTTTGTTAAAAGTCATAGAAAATAGGTTTAATAATAGAATCAGCAATAAAAAGATGTCAAAAATGTGCTTGAGGATCGAATCCAACAAAACAAAGTTTAATAGAAATAAATTTAGTTTCAGACTTGTGTCCAAAATATCCATCTGCACAAAAGAGTATGTGAGAGACCAATGTATATACATATCAATACATTTGGATGCCTCTGACTGTGAAGTCAATGTGAGCCAGCAGTGAGGTGTGGTTGCCAAAAAGATACAATCTTGGACTTTATTATTAGTAATAATTGGTGGAGAGTGACAGTACCACTCTGCTCACACAATCTGTTGTCTGACCACAAATGCAACTGTATTCAGTTTTGTTGTATGACAGTTTAAGAGGTAAAAACATAAACTGATGCATATTCAGAAGAGAGTAGCCAGTGCCTTGAATGGACTTGTAGCAGTGACATATGAGGAATGTTAAAGGAAGCAGAAACATTTAATAAGAAGAACAGAAAATTACAGGGCAGCAAATAGGCCCATGGAATGAACCTCAGAGGCTCAAAACACTTATGGAGCCACATTTCTCATAAGTAATTCAAAACATAACAGTAATGAAACATAAAAAATGTAAAAAGAATAACACATTCTGGTTTTCCAATTACTATTAATATTAAGACTATTTTTGACACATGAACATTTTGAATTATTTCAGAAAACATTATCTATTTTTTCCCATCATCAAATATTGTGACCCTCTTTTGTTGATGTCCTGAGCATGTACTGCAGAACATTCTGGAAATATGGAGCTTCAGAGGTGGTTAGTTTCCGAATATTGGTAATATTCAAGCTATGGAGATAACGTATTCAGTATTCAAGTATTCAAAGTGTAATTGAACCAGAAGACTGCCAACGCTTCTTCTAAATCAAGCAGTACTATTTTTGTCCCTAAATAATAATTTCTTTCCTATTAGTTCATATTCACATATAAATTGAATCTATTACATAGAAACTTTCAGATCTAATAAAATTGAAATAAATTAGGTTAATATATGTTAGCTTCTATATTTAACCAAGAGTTTTACTCAACTGAAAATTGTAAGTCATTTTTTCAGTTCTGTACAAACCTCATTGCAGTCTTCATGGAGTTGATAGAGCACTTTACCCACAGATTGCTTATGAAGATTATTGGTAGAAGATACAATGCAAGGCACACTTTATTATTTGAACACAGGAGATACATATTGTTTTTTATCTATATTCTGCTGTTATTGGATATACAGTTTTATTTTTAGTAGTAACAGTTGTTTCACATGCACAAACAAAAATAAGTGGGCTTTGTTTCATTCAGTTATGGCATAAATAAATATATTTGGTTTCAATAAGAACAGAAGTTGTGTTCTTTTTTCTTGGGAAGAAATTCTAAGCTCTTTAAAAATATGGATAGTTTTAGAATTTATTTCAGACATCCTTTGCTTCAGGGACAATAAAGAAAATTCCTATAGGAATTTAAAGTGACTGAAAAACAATGTGCAATGTGATGATCCCACTTCTCCATATCTTGGATGGTTAAATTTGTGTTGGGCTTAAGCAAAAGTATGTCTGGATTCCTACTTTTATTTAGCGACTCTATTGCATGCTATAAGAAAAATATTTGGTTTAGATTTTGTTATTTTCTAATAATTTGCTAACCAATAAATTGTAAACTTGGTGTTAGAAATTACATTTTGGATAACAAGGAATATTTTCTTTAAATCTGCAGTACTTAGAAGCTAATGAACAATATTTATTTGTTTGCATAAGCAATCAAACAAACAAATGGAGCCCATAGCTCAGATTTAAGAAGTATCTTTACATATAAGTAATTACACATAAGTAAAAAGTAATTTTCTATTTTTATTGTATGATTATTATATTTATTATCATAATTTTGGTGTGCCTATGAGCACAAAAGAGGTAATATAATTAAATATTAAAACAATATACGTATATAATTATTTTACATATAATTAAAATGAATGTATAATACAAAATGAATTTCTCATTACTGTTATTAGTATTGTTGTTGCTGCTATAAATTTGAGGTCTCTGAAAAGCTTACCATTCCCTCTATTGCTCCAGAACTGGAATTACTGTCTAGCTCAATGTATATAGACTTGCTTTTTAAGGACTCAATTGATTGGGCAAAACGTGAACATATAATATCCAGAGTGTGAGCTGGTCTAATAATTTTTTTGTTTAGTATGGATGCATGTTGATACTGGGGGAATCAAATGCAAGCATAGGATTTGTTGCGTTTTATCAACTTAGTGTCCAATGGCAGCAATTTGGGGCAGCCCTTGTGGCCTATAGGAAGGTAGACCATGAGAGCCAGATTACAGAGAGGAAAAGAAAATTCAGCAGAGACCATAAAAAGGAGAGCAGCGGGGTAGGGGAAATCTTTATGCCAGTTGGAATTGATTTCCTGTGTCAGTTTCTTGTGAACTCCTACAAGAGTCTTTGCCTTGTGCATTCTGTGATTAGTTTTATGTCAAAATTAGTTTGAATATATTTCGATTTCTTAAAAATAAATAATTCTTGATTAAAATATACATTAAAAGAAACCTTGTGTTTTAGATATTTTATTTTACAGTTGAAGAAACTGAGGCTCAATGAGGCTGTGATGTATTTATATATATTCCATAAAAATATTCTTTTGTAATCTCATTGTTTTATAATAGGTATTTTTATTAAAATGCAATTAACATAAAATGAAATACACATTTTGGCTTGATGGGCAGTATTTCATTGTATGGATATACCACAATTTGTTTATTTAATGTCTTATTGATGAACATTTGGTTTGTTTTCAGTTTGGGGCTGTTTTGAATGAAAATGCTATAAACATTGTGTGCAAGTCATTTTATGGATATATTCTGGTATTTCTTTTGACTAAATAGGAATGAAATGATTAACTGTATATAAGAAACTTCCAAACAATTCTCCCAATTGGTTGTACTGTTCTACATTCTTTTTTTTTTTTTTCAGTATATTATGGGGGTACAAATTTTAAGGTTTCAATAAATGCCCTTCCCCCCATCCCCCAAGTCTGAGTTTCCAGCATGACCATCCCCCAGATGGTGCACATCTCACTCATTATGTATGTATATACCCACCCTCCTCCCCACTCCCCCCTGCCCAATACCCTATTACTGTAGTACCTATGTGTCCACTTAGGTGCTGCTCAGTTAATACCAGTTTGCTGGTGAATATATGTGGTGCTTGTTTTTCCATTCTTGGGATACTTCACTTAGTAGTATGGGTTCCAGCTCTATCCAGGAAAATATGAGATGTGCTATATCACCGTTGTTTCTTAGAGCTGAATAGTACTCCATGGTATACATATACCACATTTTATTAATCCATTCTTGGATTGATGGGCACTTGGGCTGTTTCCACAGCCTTGCGATTATGAATTGTGCTGCTATAAACATTCGAGTGCAGGTGTCTTTTTTGTAGAGGGTCATTGGATCTTTTGGGTAGATGCCCAGTAATGGGATT
>VSMD01036222.1:0-55846 GCA_008750895.1 Mirza zaza
ATACATGGTATTAATATATGAGGCCTTACCTTTTAAAGCATAAAATATAAATATGAAGGGATTCAAGATTAAGAAAGGAGGGTATAAGACAAGGAAACCTTGCTTTGTTGTTATAATATCACAGCACCAGGTAGCACCTAGAATGGGGACAGTTACAATACCTACACCACATGGGACTGATTCATTGAAAGAAAGTTGACAAGATGTTCAGCAAAATGACTGGGGTATAACAAGCACTTTATAAATGTACCTGTTGTTCTGAAATTGTCTTTTAAAATATTGCTCCTTTACTGAACTGAAAATTATTCTAGACACAGAAAGTGTTCTGTTTATCTCTGTATCATAGCACCTGGCCCAGTACCTGGCACATAACAGATGGTTAATAAATGTTTATCTAACCAAACTGAGTGGTAATCCCAGAGTCATGGCTAGGTCCCCCCCTTGGTACCTTTAGAGAGTAGCAAATTTACAATATTCCAAGATGCAGAAGCAGTTGCTAATATAAGTGGAGAGCGTCCTTCACAATCAATACTATTAATATCTGCTCCCTAAAATAAAACAAGTCATTTAAGAAAGAGCTTACAAACAGACAAATCAGCTTACATTGCAATCTCTAAATAATGTTATTTCATTGAGATAGAGTGTCTATATCAAAGCTAGCACTAACACATAAAATTAATTACAGAATTACTTGAAACGTCCCTATAATGTATATGTTATAACATCAGAAATCAAGGCATTCTTTTGTAATTTCAACAATGAGATTATTCTCATGTTAGGCTTTTTACTGACATCTGGCAATAGTTGTGCTATATATAATATCACCTAAACCATAAAAATAATATCCTTTGACCTGAAAGAACAGTTTCCTCTCACTGTAAAAAATGAATTTTAAATAATTTTAAAAGTCTTCCAAATTTATTGCATATAGGATTTAACATTCACCAGAACCCATTCACTTTTTTAAAAATTGGCTGCATCTGAAACAGACAAACAGAAACAACTGAACTGAAATCATTCAAATTCCAAAATAAAATTTTATTTATTTTTTTATTTTTTTGATGAGCCTGTTCACTCTGGACCTTTTCTTTTCTTTTTTATTTTTTTATTTTAGTGTATTATGGGAGTACAAGTGTTAAGGTTACATATATATTTTAGTATCACATTTGAGAAAATTTGAATTTAAAAATCACACATGTATATATATATTTTTTTTAAATGAATAAGTCAATATTAATGATTATGTGTTATAGTTATAATACTTGATATGAGACGAAATCAGAGGCTTTTTAAAATTTCCTGGAAATAATTCTATACTTTGGACAGAGTAATAAAAATAGCTTCAACTCTGTGGATATTTCTCTATCTTTTGGGACCTATTGAATATAAACGATGATGGCAGTGGCATCTACTTTGCACACTCTGTGGTGGTCTGTGAGTTTCTGCCACAGTTCTCTTGGCAGCTGAAGATATGGCTGCCTCTGCAGGAAACCAACATGGCATGAACTAGGGTATCTGATGAGTCTCTCCAGAATTCTTCTATGTAAGTATCACGATTTCAATAGTTGCCATGGACAACACACACATGTTCAATAATGCAAATGGAACTATTAAATATACTCTTTGCTGACACAGTAGGGCTTAAATAAATACACCATACATTCATCTGTTTAAAGAGCTTATTAAAATCTAACTCAAAAGCTGACTGATTCCATTTTTTAAGTGAAAAAGATCTTTGCTTTCACTTGTAACAAACTTTGGACAGTATTTTTCAATTCCTCAGGTTTTCATTGTTTGGAAGGTGGCGCTGAGGCAGTTGGGGTGGAGGCTCAGCCCACATGCTGCCCATCCTGCCTCCACCTCAAAGCCACCAGGGGTGAAGAAGGCTGGCAGAGTCACCCAAGCCCACAGTCCTGTAGCACCTACTCACAGGACATCGGAAGAATTTGCCTTGCAATGCAGCCACAAACTCCCCATGCTAAAAGCACTTAGATGGGTATCCAAAGTACACTTTGGCACTTCTGACCTCACAGTAATAAAGTTTGGCTGTTACATATTCATACACAATATATTCTATTTGCAAATGTGTCAATTATCCTTTTATAAGATTCTTTTGCTGATAAGAAATTAAAATTTGCTTTATGTTTTAAACTTTATAGCATGTAATTACATGGTTTTTCAACTAGAAATAGTAATAAAAAATAAGCCAGTAAATGGAATAGTTACCACTGAAATTAAGTAGTCTGCTAGTTCATGGTGATCAAATAATGAGGCTCTATAAAAAGAGAATTATAAACATTATAATTAAAATACTATGGATGTAAATATAAATATATAAAATAAAGCTATGATATTTATAAAGTGAATTTAACACTTCATTGAATAACATGATGAAATGTTAGTGAATTATTAATAGCAACCTTTCAAAATTTATAACTAAATCTGATTAGGGTGATATTTTCAAAGTAATAGTAATCTGGAGGACATTTTTATGTTAAGTGAAATAAACCAGGCACAGAAAGATAAATATCACATGTTCTTACTAACGGATGGGAGCTAGAAAGAAAAATAGATCTCATGGAGATAGGGAGTAGAATAATGGTTACCAGTGGCTGGGAAGGAGAGGGTGATAAAGAGGGGTGGTTAATTGGTGCAGAAATATAGTTAGACAAAAGGAATAAGACCTAGTGTTCAGTAGCCCAATAGGGCAGCTATAGTTAATGATAATTTATTGTATATTTCAAAATAATTAAAAGAGTGGAATTAGAATGTTCCTAACACAAAGAAATAATAAATGCTTGCAGTGATGGATACCCCAATTACCATGATTTGATCATTACACATTATATGCTTGTATCAAAATATCACATGTGCCCCATAAATATGTACAACTATTACGTATTTATAATAAAAATAAAGAATGTTTTAAAAAAGCATATACATCACAAAATTTTCTTCCTCATCTTTTAGTAAACCTATTTTCTCCTGTATGATCATGATGAAGATGTTCTGAAGTGAGCAATAGCATCTGTCCCAAGATACAAAAGACAAAAGAAATGGCTGGTATCACCGAGATCACGGGGAATAACAACAGCTGCATGCAAGGTGGACCTAAAAGTCACCTGCAGGGTTCAAAAAGCTCCCTCTTTGGGGGGCTCCTCTCTGGCAAAAGCTTACAAGGCACCATTAGCTTTCCTGAGTTTTTATGAAGCCAAAAATCATTATGGAGAGAATTAAAGTTATTTTGGTATCATTTCACAGTCGTAAGGATAATTAATGAAACAAAAGTTTCAAGTTAAAACACCACCATAACAGATGTTAACACTAACGATTTAAAACTTTATGTGTTTCCTCTTGCAAATCTCATTTCTTTCTTTTAAGATTAGCTCAGCTATTCTTGGCCCTTTGTATATAAATTTCAGAATCAGTTTGCTGATTCTCACCAAAAATTCACAAGAGGTTGCATTATATTTAAAATATATTAATTATATTTAGTAATTTTAGGAAATAAATTATAACATTAAGGCCCCATTTTCCTGAATTACTTCTTAAGCATATTTATATAGTAAGGCTGTGTTCTAAAAATACATTCTAAGTATAACCAAATCATTGGTTTCCAAACTGGCTAAACATTGGAATCAAAGGTTTTTAAAAAAATTCCTGAGACTTCTTCCAAAGATGCTGATATAATCCGTGGTATTCACCGGCAATGGGATTCTAACATGCAGCAGTTTGAGAATCTCTGGTCTAGAGGTGAGTCTATCTATTGAGTTTTTGTTTTATTTCAATCGCTCCTTATCTAATTTTTTTTAGGGTTTCTAACTGGATCTTTTTCATGTCACCAATCCTGGTCCTGGCTTCATACATGCCAATTTATTATTACATAACAGATTGTTTCTTCCTTTTTTCTTTCCAGACAGAATCTCTCTCTGTTGCACCAGTAGAGTGCAGTGGTGTCATTGTAGCTCACAGCAACCTCAAACTCCTGGGCTCAAGTGATCCTCCTGCCTCAGCCTCCCAAGTAGCTGGGACTACAGGTGCATGCCACAATGCCTGGATAATTTTTTCTATTTTTTTTAGAGACAGGGTCTCTTTCTTGCTGGGACTGGTCTTGAACTCCTGAGCTCAAGCAATCCTCCCGCCTCAGCCTCCCGGAGTGCTAGGATTACAGGCATGAGCCACTGTGCCCAGCCTTCCTTTCAGTTTTTGAAGGTCTCAAATATCTTTATTTTAAAATTCTTTTCAAATTGTTTTATTATTTCTATTTCCTTAGAAATAAATTAGCCTTTTGTTGACTTTGTTGCTTTTTATTAGTTTTCCTTTATGCTACAAAATTTTAGTTTGTCAACTCATCCTAAGTGACAATTCCCTTCCATTCATGCATATCCTATTGCCGCAGGTAGTTTTGCTTCCAGCCTGCTCACAGCAGCCCTATCTTAGCATCTAGTAAGCCTACACTTTAAGACACTTTCCCTGATATGTATCTCTGTAAAACTCCACAGAAATTTTTCTTGTTTGGTGACTTGGTTATAATTTCCTAAAAGTATGTGTTTTGAACCCATTTATCTATAATTGCGGGGTTAGCAGAAGGAACTGTGGTGGGAAAGGTGGAATATCCATATATATCTGCTCTATTATTGTCACTAAAAGTGGAGATAAGATACACATGAGGAATTGGAATACATTAGAAAGGGCTTGAAAAGTCTTGTATGTTGACTTCCTTAGCATACAGAAAATTAATCTTGAGTCTATATCCACTGGACTAAGAGCTGATCCGGAATACGCCACTGAAGATTTCATTCTGTGAAACCTAATTATTAATAACATTCTACTCTAATTCCCAAGGAACACAAGAGATTCCAGTTGAACCACAGGGTCTTTGTTATCTCTGTTCTTTTCTTTTGAATAGAATCTTTGCTAGCGTGAGTGCTGACTTTTTCTTGCGATGTATAATTTAACATGAGAAGACTAAACAGACTGAAAATCTGTATACAGAATGATAGGTAGGAAACTTGCCTGTGAAGCAGGGTCTCCTGATTTCCGTCAACTGCATTAACGATATCGGTGCTACCAGAATAGGATGATATCATCAGTTTAACAATCTCAGTGGCTCCCTGGGTGGCAGCAAAATGAAGGGCCATACACCTCCCGTTCTGTAAAGAATTTTGATACCAGAATCAATGTTTTAATCCTGATCTAAGATTATAACTTATATTCAGCTGTGAATTTTGTCTTCCTAGGTTAATAAAATCAAGGAATATCTATCACATTTCAAATGATCAATAGTGATCCGTCTCATCTATTGAAAAGCATCAGTATAAATATCACAGATAGCAATTGGGCGTCCTTGGAATCTGACAGCTCTTCGCATGTACTTCCACCATCATCATCGGGATGCCATTCTTCCTCCTAGGAGTATGAGAACCATGTCTCATTCATTGCTCTAGGACACCCAGTGTATAACGTGACTTCAGACCCCATACCAACAGTGGCAGCTCTTCTTTTCTATAGTGAAGGCACCTAGGAGCAGTGTCCAGAAGCCACACAAGATTAATAACCAATCTCCTCTTCCTCCAGAAAGCACAGGCCTTTGGCGGGGAGCATGTTGCTACCCAAAACTCAGGGAAAAGGGCCAGAACCCTATACTTTTGGTCTGAAAGGCCTAACTTAAGGTCACATCCCAAGCACAGTCAATACTTTCACATACATACCCTTAGAAATTAGTTAAGTGGCCCTTAGTTTAAAAGATGACAACTCTTTGGAATAGAACTATAACCAATGACATTCATGATTGGGCCTTAATGTTCCTGGCTGACAACATTAACATATTATCATCTTCTGAGGGTTGACTTTAACTCACTTAATGGCAGTTACACTGTATATATGATCTTCGTTGTATCTATATTTGTGTCTGCAATTGTTTTTAGTAATTCTCAATATTCCTTACATAAACTGAAATTTGGGGGTTGAAATTTTGTCTTGTCCTGCTTCTATATGAACAGAAGGAAATAATATCTATTTCTTATATGCACTTTCAATCTAAATTAACTGTAAAAGAGCTCTAAAGCATTTTAGAAAATAATTTATGACAATTTTAAAATACAAGTGTCCTGTAGAATGCAAGCAATTACCTCCATCAAGTCTATGAGTGCACCATTGTCCAGGCACATTTTGATCATTTCCAAGTCTCCACTTTGAACGGCCATGTGGAGTGGGCTGGCTTTCCCATTATTCACAAAGTTAATGTGAGACTTTCGGCTGTATCCATTTTCTTCACCTGCAGAAGAAAACAACATTCAAGACAACAAACATTTAAAATAAACAATAGGGAATATTTTTTAAAAGAAAGGGCATTTAGACTTACAAAAAAAGCCCACGTGTACGTGTTATTAAATATTAAATAGCATCCATCAGAATAGGCTTCTTTATAGCATGTGATGTAGGAAGGCCCCTACTCACCAAACTTCAGTATTATCTCCATGCATTTTTTGGCACCTGAAAATGCAGCCTGGTGAACAGGGAAGCATCCCCATTTATTTGGTTTACATGTCTTAGCTCCTTTATTAAACTGGAGGAAAAGAAAGTAGAAAAAACAAAGTCCAATGATACATGTTAAATCCCAAACCACAAGGGTGAACAAGAATTTATGTGGCTCTCTCAGATCATTTCATTATCGCATGCCTATGTAAAAATACATAGAATGCTTCATATGATGTGAAATCTAGGCAAGAAGATTATTTTATAATCTTAGCCTACTGCAAAATTGAGACATTTTATATCTCCCAAAGACAAGGTGGCAACATAGACACAAAAATATCAATCTTGATAACCTAGCAAAATAATGTCATCACATACTTCAAGGGCATTAATGAGATTATACTTTATATTTTATATTCTAACCTGACCCCCAGCTTCATCTTAATTTTTCCTGTCTATATTTTCTTTTCACTTCAATTTTCTCGCACTTTCACTGCTTTACTGTCAGTCTTCTGTAAGCAATCTCAGATCCACTTACGGGGTATGTACATATACAAAACCATAAGAACGAATTTTTCTGACATATTTTATATTTTGCTAAAGACAGAAAAGAACTGTTGTAAATATCAATAATACCTGTTGCATTCATGAAAAGATAAAGGATGCAAAAAATATGATTACTATACAAACCAAAATTTGCAGTGCTTCACTGTTATCTTTGGTGCATGCCATTAGCACAGCTGTGTTTCCGTTTTCTCCTTCCAAATTAACATTAGTATTGCTGTGCTCAGTCAGGACCTAAAAGGTGAGAATAATTGTCAAAAAGCTAAACTGCTGATTTGCAAATAAAGTACTTGTCTTCCATCAGATTAGAAGTTTGTAGATGCCAGGGACCGTGTCTATTTGTCTTGTTTCATCCCTCTCTGACACAATCCAACAAAAAAGCTTGCACATAGTAGGCACTAAATAAATTTCTCAAATAGATGAAATAATCATGATTTCAATATCATATCAATTAGGCAATATTGAGTTGTGGAATTGGAAACATAATAAGAATTGTAGATACTAGTTAACATAGCTCACTTGTATTAAGTGAGCTATGTTAACTAATATTTTCAAAAAATTAAACCTATGGAGTCATTTAGAATGTGCGCATGGGAGAGGAGGAAGGGCGGGAGGGAGGAAGGGACAAAGTGAGAGAGGAGGAGTAAGGGAGAGAATGGTTTTTTTTTCCCTTCTACTCATTTTTCTTTTACCTAGATTACAAGCATTCTGGGAAATGTCAATAAAAACTCCATTCTCTTCAGTAAAAGAAATACAATTTTGTGTAAGAGTTTGATATAGCTTAATTCAATTAATTCAAACTTGGTCTAGAACAGAAACTTCTTCTACAATATAAGAAATTCTCATGCTGATACAATGGTCAAGTAATTTTTCTGATGGAATTTCACTGAAGACCTGTAACTTCCTCACCTGATTGACTACCTGCTAATTATTGCCCAAGAATCTATAGATCTTTAACTAGTCTTCATTTTATATTTAATGTAACCAAAATAATCTCATATAGATGTCTTATTGAGAGAGAAACCTTTGAATTAGTCTATTAGAGGCCTTTCCTATTATAGCAAGACTATGATAAAACTATGACATGAGCTTATAAAATAAATTATTTTTAAAAATTTATTAAATAAACTGTTTCTTAAAAGCCTTGACTATACAACCATAATACCAGAGCCACTTGTTAACAGAATGAACCCCAATCTATGAGCAAACGATTCAGTCTTATTAATTAGCTCTGCTCATAAGAGGAAATTAAACCAAGATTTCAGCACATTAAGAACACACAGGGAAATTATTGATGGATGCAGGGAAATGAAGACACAAGGTTCCTTCTGTGGACTTCAGGCACCTTCACATTCTGTCATTACAAAGTCTAGGTTCACATGTAAAATAATCTACCAAAGTCTATAGGAGGAGATTTTTCTTCCTTTGACCTCTTAGAAACATAGATCATAGATCTGTCACCTATATTAGGCTGTTATTATTGTACTATCATAAGCACAATCTTTCTTTTTTATTTTGAGCCAGAGTCTCACTCTGTTGCCCAGGCTAAAGTGCCCTGGTGTCAGCCTAGCTCACAGCAACCTCAAACTCCTGGGCTCAAGCGATCCTCCTGCCTCAGCCTCCCAAGTAGCTGGGACTACAGGCATGTGCCACCATGCCCAGCTAATTTTTTCTATATATTTTTAGTTGTCCAGCGGATTTCTATTTTTAGTAGAGACGGGGTCTCGCTCTTGCTCAGGCTGGTCTCGAACTCCTGAGTTCAAACAATCCACCTGCCTCGGCCTCCCAGAGTGTTAGGATTACAGGTGTGAGCCACTGCGCCCGGCCAAGCACAATCTTTCAAAAAGCCATGTTACACTGCATGCGGCAGGAGTCCCAGAGAGATCAACTGAACTGTGCACCTACTCCAAATTCAGTCATGACCAGGCAAATCTGTACAAAGGTTCGAAGGTGAGCTCACCAGAGACCCCTTTGATGAGAATCTAGGAAGCTCCGTGGAAGGGTCAAATGATTGGATACTTTGAAGTTAAGCCCCAAGGACTAAGGCCTGCAGGCCGCCGCGAGACAGGGCTCCCTGAATCTCCAGGCCAACGTGTCCCAGGGAATACCATGCATACCATTGGCCATCTGTGCAGGGACTTGAGGTGTTGCACAGGTGAAAATTTATTATTTTCAACCATATAGGCAGTGGGGGAAGGGTTGGGGGAAGGCTGGTGGAGTGTTGGATGGAGCAGCCTTCTAAACCGGCAAGGGCTGGGCAGGTGCAGGTCTGACCCCTGGGTGTCACTGGGAAAGGCAGGCAGGGAGGACTGCTATTTGCAAGCACGAAGAGAAACACTCTAAAACTCCTCCTCCTCCTTCTACTCTCATCATCTCTGGTGAACCAAAGTGGCTTGAAAATGTTTTTAGACATAGTTATGGTTGGCAAGACCCAGTAAGAAAGAGACAATTTTATAATAGTTATTATATTACTCTTATAACCTATTTTTTTTTCTTATTCTGGTGTCACCAGAAGCAAAATTTCTTTCACATCTGCCATCTAGTTTATAAATCAGTTATGAGCTTATGGCTTAATTTTCTTTTCCATTTCTATGTGATAGCTCCCTTTCTACATTTGTTAGTCTAAAGATTTCTTCCTTCTAATTAATGAGAGTCTTCCAACTGTTACCTGCCTTTATTTGAATTCCCAAATCACACTTTCAAAGCCAATATTAATTAAGTTAATGGGCATCTGTTTCTGAAAAAGAGCCTTTGGAGGAAGCACCAAGAGCTCCATGAGGAAATATGTGACATCTCTGGGGGAATCCCTGCAGTCACTAGAGGCCCAAGCCAGATGGTATGGAAGGGCACTTGGCTCATGAATAATGCAGACATTAAAAAGAAAAACCAGCCTGTTCTCAGAGGCCTTGCTGGTAACCTGCTTGGGGGCTGCCTTGACTCATTGTCACAGGTACTGACACTTCAGCTCTCCCTTCCTCCTTTAGCCAAAACTCCCATTTACTCATTCATTCATTCATTCATTCATTCATCCATCCATCCAACAGCCATCATTTACCAGCAGTGCTGAGGACTGGAGGTATTTAGATTAGTAAGACACAGCCCCTCCTTCAAGGAGAGCCAGCCGTGGTGAGAAAAGCACATGGATATCTGATTCCCAGATCACGCGCTGGGAACTGTGACAGAGCCGTACACAAGGAATGGTCAGAGAGCTGGAAGGGGCTTCCCTCCCACCATCTATGCCAGACTTAAAGGAGCCAAGGTCTCAGAGGGCTGACAGGAAGGTTTCTGGGTTACAGCAAACTTGAAACTCATGGATCTCTTTGGTGATTTACAGACAATTAGGTTTAGTTGTGGCTTACCACAATAGCAAATCATTATTTGCAATATTGTTTTACAGGAAAACTTTATCATAAATTCCAAATAGCCTGTCTTAGAAATGAACTTCTAGAACATGGTCCATTTGTAAATTGCATTCTTCTTTAGGTAAGCATGCTTGTGTTCTAGTGTGTCTGTGAGACTCTGAGATGTAGTTTAAAAGCCATGGCCCAAATCTTACCCTTTAGGTATTTACCAGGGTTTCCTTTATTTGACCAAACTTACTCTCAAACCTTGAAAAACAATAAATTTCCCAATAGCATCATTATGTCTTATACTAACTAATCCCTCTGACAAAAACAACAAATTATAATCATGTTTTGTGTTTTCACTGAGGCACTCATTACCTTCTTCCTCTTAGTCATTGAATCAGTCAGGTAAAAATGATAAAGCCTAAACTTGGAAACATGGAGATAAGAACAAAACTCTTATACTCTGCCTTCACAGGTTATGCAACATTAAGCAAGTTATTCAGTTCTCTCTATGCTTCAGTGTACTCAGCTATGAAACGGAAATACTAATATTAAAAGTCTTCCTTGATAGCGAGTTTCGTTAAATGAGGATTTCATAAATGAAACCACACAAAACTATTAGAAAAATGCGTGGTAAATAAGAGCTTCTCAATAAAGGTAGGACTATCGTCATCATCAATTGGGGAGCAGCAAAGCAAACACTGTAATCATTACATCTGGTTTACCCTGGCAGCTTAGGGTGGCCATTCCGGCCGGCAGAGAGCACCAGATCTGGGAGCAGCCAGAGCCAGCGGCATCCTCACCTTGACCACCTCATTGTGCATGGCCTGCACCGCCACGTGCAGGGCCGCCATCATGGTGCTGTTTCGAAGGTTTGGGTTTGCTCCTTTGCTGAGAAGAAACTTAACACTTTCAACCTGGTTTTTTTCCGCAGCCCAGTGCAGAGGGGTATTCCCATAATCGTCCATTACATTCAGCACTAGAAAAAGACACCAAAATATAGATTAAAGTTTGCTGGGACCGTATCCAACCCCTCCTGAGTGCCGCCTCACTTCAAAGCTCAGTACTAAATGTGACTGTGATCAGCTGCATCTTCTTTACGAAAAGCAAAGACACGGCTTCGGTTCTCATGAAACACGAGCCACCTAATGGGCACCTATCAAGAATAAACAGAAGTATGGCACTGACTTTGGCAACTGAGTTAAATTTCTATCAAGAGCCTTCAAAAGAAATAGCACCTATTGCTGCATGTTTTTGTGTGTTCATGACTTTGGGGATTGTGATAAAATACCAAGATTATATAAAAGCAGGAACTATATGCCAGGCACTCTACGAGGTTCCACATGACCATTATTTCATTCGAGCCTCCAACAGCCCACAAGGTACCAGCATGACCAATTTTCAGAAAGATGAAGGTTCTGAGGCCTAGAGAGACTAACAGTCTTGCCCACATCACATGGCAAGTGAGGAGGTGTGAAAGTCACCTGACCTCTTTGAACTTCACTCATATTCATATTTGGTATAATAAATATACTAAAAAAAAAAAAAGAACCATACACACATCCACCTACACGCATGCACACACCCCCACACTCCTTGCAAAGTTGTTGGGAGAATAACACTAAATCGTGTCTTTAAAGATCTTAGCAGAATGCCCCGCCAATAGCAATGGTTCAAACAATGTTAACAGGAAGAAAGAGACAGCGCTAGTAAACCACAAGACTAGAATTCAAGCTAGAGCCCCTGATGCACACATGGTTTGCATGTATTTCTACAATACGATATATAACACTATTTTCCCTGTGAGCTCAGTATAAGAACAACAGGTCTTTTCATCCTGCAGTGTGCTATGGGTATTCTAAAATAGATACAGCTGTCTGGTTTACCAACCATTTAAATTAGTGGCAGTATATCTTGATGTCTGGGGTGGGAGAAAAAGTATTTGCTCATAAATACGATTTGGGGACCATCTATGATACTTGGAACTAGGCAGGCATGTTTTCTGTTTCTCTCCTTTTTATAAATTTCTTTCTCCATTATCTCCTTTTACTCATCCGAGCGCCTCATTCTCAAACACACACACACACCCTCACGCACATCTCTTGACCATTCTGTCTGATTAAGATGAGTCACTCCATTCTTCATTCTGTTTGGCACCAAACTTAATTAAACAGGGACCTATACTTACAAACTGTCATTCATTAATTAAATTAATTGAATTTGGCTTTTATCTTCACCACTTTTCAGAAATCATCTTTACAAAAGTCACTGCAGCCTTCAAATATGAGGGCTTTATTATGATCTCCTTCCTACTTGGTCTCTTTGTGGGAACTGCTGCTTCTAGCTTACCTGTCCCAGAAACATCTCCCTTGGCTTTTGTATCATCAACCTCTTATCCATCATTCTCTTCATTCTTTTCCTGGTGTTTCCTCTGCCACCTGCCTCTTAATGTTGGTTACTCCACCCTTACCTACCATTGTTGGTAATTTTAAGGCCTTTTATAATTGGCACTAATTTACCCTTCAGAATCACTTCATACCACTCTTTCCAATGAATCTGATGGAATAATAGATTTATGGAACACTCATTGTAACATACTTTTTACCTTCACAAGAGGAATCATTGATGATCATGTTCATCAGCTCAACTTGACCTTCAGCTGCAGCATGATGCAAAGGGGAGGCATTTGAATCATCTTTGCCATTTAATCTCTTTTGTTTCTGGATAAAGTTTTGTGATACACATGCACTTCCTTCAAAAACAACCTAGAGGTATATAAAAAAACTGTTACACCAAGCAAGCATATGCAATGCTTATAAAGTTAATCATTTTATAGCCTTAAAAAGTTTATTATCCAAGACTATTTATCATGCTTATAATAAGGTAAATATTTTTCTTGAAAACACAAAATTCTTACAGACATAAAGAAGGTATAAGCAAATGCCTAAATACTGATCAGTACATTAAATAAATGTTTTTATTTTCTGATCACCAACTTGCATATGCTGTAAAAATAAAGGCCTTCTTCCTTTCCCTTGTTCCCAGTCCACCTAGCTTCCTGAAGTGCCCCTCCTTTAGCAGGCCCTCCTGATAGCTCTAGCAGCCCGTCTTCACCCCAGCCTCTCTCTCTCTCATTTCCCTCAAGTTCACAGTGGAGCTTTCCGGATGCCACAAGACACATGGTGACCTCACAGCACTAATAGTTACTGGAATGTGTGCTGTGCCTTGTGCTTTAAAATATTCATCCATTGTCATTTTCAATAGGATAAATATTGATGGCTATAACTCACATAAGTAAGCACTCTTCAGGATCCTTGATCATGTTTAGGTTTAAAAGAGTTCTGAGACAAAAAGTTTGAGAAACACTCTCCAGTTCTTTCTTAATCTCTCATTTTACACACTGTTGCTAAATATGTACTACCCACTGTATACTTATCTTTCCATGATACTTTCATATGTGCAAATAATTTTTCCAGAGAGGGAAGAGAGGAAGGAAGGAAGGAGGGAGAAAATAAGAAAAGAAGAGAGAAAGGGAGACAGAAGAAGAAAGCAGAGTTCTCACAGAGCAGGTCAGGCCACATGGACTATTATACACACCAGAATTTCCCCAGATTATTTGATGAATTTTGATTCCCTAGAGGCTTAAAAAATCAATGTTAAAAATAAGAAAAATTAAAAGAACCTCCTTCCAGCCTTATGGCAACATATAGACTAAAAATTATTTCTCAATGCTTCTTTCAGCTTTGCAAATATATGATCAAACGATACATGTGCCTGAAATTTTTTCGAAGCTATTTCTTAGCAAATATTTCATCACATGGACCAAAAGCAAAACGTACTATAAAGACAGTAGCTTTTCATGGAAACCACTGTGAAATTACAATTTTCTGAAAATGTAAAAATCTTCACCAAATAGTAATAAATGGCCTAGATACTTTCTTTAATTCTACATTTGACCATGACTGGTCACATTTGCCATATGATAATATATATGTGTTGAAGCTCTAAGTTGTTATTTAAAAGATAACCAGAGCATTTCTCACGACTGTGAAGAAAATCTATTAAATAAAATGAAGTGTTAAACTACTTAATGCATTTTAATATAGTTAATAAAGAATTTACCATATTAGGATTCATTCAGTAAATGTCAGGTTGAAATAAATACAACTTAATCTCTTAAAATTTTGAACTTTGGATTTTGCTTCTGTTATCACAGAATAGTACCTAAAAAATCACTCTTCTATGACAGTCTTTTAAACAGAGATGTGTCACTTTTTAACTAAAAAATTGAATTCTATATATGCTATATATATGATAGCTTTACTGACTACAGGATATGACAATGAGCATCCAACTATTTACAAATTTATACATACTGAGTATTAAATTAAAAATGGGCTTCTTAAAGAAATAAGCTCTCTCTTAATGTCTCTCCCTATCAAAGAAAGTATTTACCCAAATCCATTCAGAAGCATTTTAGTACTTGAATTTGTTATATTCTTCAGGTGATAATAAAGGGGTTGCATTGCCTACTCTCCAGTGCCAGAAAGAGCACAGAGTCTATTCAGTATGTGCTATCAACACAAACCCATTCCACACTCTTTAGAGGAAGTACTAGATTCAGAAACTCACAAGGTGCTACTGAATTCACAATGACAAAACAGCATCTAAATACTTTATATGAGAATATCAGTTGTGCTAAACAGTGTCAATCCAGTACCTGACATGTTGTCAGGCTTTGAAGAGATTTCTCAAAGACAGTCCTGGAAGTAAGCCAAGGATGTCACTTAGACAAATTATGATACATTCAGTGTAGTTTCCTGTTGTCACAGGGTCCACTTCATACTCTTTTTGATTTTGAACTATATGATTAGATTCAGAACATAATAGACTAGATCATTTTTAGAGAAGCTAATTCTAACTAAGCCCTTTAAAACAGAGATATCAAATACATTTGCTTTAGGTTGATTTAATGAAATACAGACAGGCAGTAATGGGGCAAAAAGGAAGGAAATTAAGGTGAAAGATTATAACAACTGAAAGGTCAAATGCTAGCATATAAAATATGTTATATGTCGTATCTTTTATATTATGAAGCTATAAAAAATCCCTAGCGTTCAAAACCCTTCACATATGTTGCTTTGTAATAAGTCTAACCACTGTGTTTTTTTTATGAAATGATCTGGAATTATTGCAGTTAATAAAATAAAATATATAAATCCTCAATCTACAAGCCCTAATGTAGCTTCTAAAAGCCTTCAATAACATAAGTAGCTCTACTTAGGCAATAAAACTAAAGATGATTAAACAAAAACATAAAGAAAAATAAGTTTGAGACTTTGAGCTACAGAAATCCTTCAGCAAATGTCTCTAGAAAAAGCAAACCATGTGGGTGATTTTTGAAATTTTAAAATTTCTTCCTGTCCAATATAAATTATAAGACTATCCCAGTGGTTGAAATCCACTCATAACTCAGCTCTTTGGAGAAGCCACAAGGCATCAGTTAACATGCTAATATTAAGGAGAAAAAAATGTCTGTGATCAACCTGGATATGCAGACTCACCTGGGGAGGCCTGGCTTGTTAGTGTGTGTGATTTATTACACATGCCTAACTCGCATAAATGGTTGGCAACAGTGACAATTTGTGCAAGATGTTTAGACAGCACTTTGGCAATTTCTACTAAAATTAAAGCTGCACATACCTCTTGACCCTGTCAGGACTTGAACATATAGACATACCCACAAAGGTATGAATGGATGGGCAGAGAAGCCACATCTACACTCAAAGACACAATCATGTGTGTAATAGCAAGACAAAATGAAAACAAAAACAGCCTAAGTGTCCATCAGTGCTGGACTGGCTAAAGAAATCATGATACACTCATACAATGCAATACAATGAAGCTGCTAAAAAAGCCAGGTATAATTCCAAGTGCTAATTTGAACAGTATTCTAAAATATATTTTGTGAGTCAATCAAAGTGGAAATCTCTGTGACTTCATACTTTTATAAGTCATTTTTTTAAAAAACATGTATGAACATATGTGTATTTATAGAAGCATTTTTTTCCCTGGAAAATACATACTGTTAACATGATTCCACTGTGGAAAGGGATTTGTCATGGGGGTTTGGAGAGAATTTTTAATGACATCTCAACATTTCAAAAGAGATCTTTCCTCCTGCAGGCAATGTGGTGGGTTTTGAGAACCCAACAGCCTCTATGCCTCAGACTAGGCCGGCAGGCCCTGCGCCGCCTTAGGTCCCACTGTCTGGAGAAGCGCATGAGGAATAGAAGCCCCCGGCCCAGCCCTTAGCGTCCCCAGGAGACCACTCTCCCATCTTCAAAGGGTCTCATCCAACAGTGTTTCCTGACGCCCCCACTCGCTGGAGGAGGAATTCTCCAGTCCTGCCAGGGTTTTACCAGAGCCTTCTCCCTAAGGCTTCATTCGCAGGCCTTTGGTTTCTCCGTGTCACTCTATTAGACAAGAACGTTTCTCCACCAAGCACCTCTTGCCCGAATAAGCTACCCGAGGACTATCCGACGCGCTGTGTGGCCACAAACGAAATCTACAAAAAGGTCCCTGTGGAACGGCACACACTCCAAATTGTCCTGCTTTTAGGCAGTTGCCTAATTGTACCAAACGCCAAAGGTACTTTTTGAGTAAGTCTCTCCCCCGACTGCAGTTGCCCATTCAGGAGCAGGAACAGGTTGAACAAACAAGCAAGCAAACAGAAAGGACAAAGCAGGCACGGCGTGGGCGTGGGCGTGTTATTAGCGTGGCCCCGCAGGCTCCCCACGTCGCGAGAAGGTCTCCTCTTGGAAAGTGTGCACACGCCCCTAAGCGAGCACCCCCTGGCCTCTCCGGGCTTCCCACGTCGTCGCGCCCTCCCATCCAAGCAAGGGCTGCTCCCCAGGGAAGCTCGAGCCGACCCCCGCCCGGACTCCGCGGCGCGTGCCGACCGCCAGTGGCCCAGGGTACCTTCAGCGACTCCTTGCAGTCGTCCATGTCGACCTGCACGCCCTGGTAGCCAACGTCCTGGGGCTCCTTCTTCTCGCCAGGGCGCAAAATCTTCCTCAGGCTGCGCTTCATTGACCCCGCCCCTGACGCCACCTGGTGCAGCTGCTCCCCACGTGCGCCGGCACCTGCGGCACCTGCGGCGAGAGCGCGCGCGGTGAGCGGCACGGCCGGCGGTCCCGCGCCCGAGCCCGAGCTCTCCCGCGCCCTGCTCTTCCCCGGGTGCGCAAAAACGAGCTCCGTGGGAAGCCCAGGAGAACTTCTGGAAGGAGTTCTCAGGCTCGGGCTACTTGTAGCGCAGGAAGGAGGCGGGGCACAGGGAGGAGGCAGAAACACAAACCTCCTGTCCACCAGGGGACTCGCCCCTTTAGGGGAACAACGTGACTTGTGACTTGCCTGTCCCCTCTGTCCTGCAGCAGCAGCCTCAGCGCACTCGCCGAGCCAAGTATGCCAGGTCAGGGCGGATACAGCGAATTTGTTATAATAAAAGCACCAAAAGCCGTGTGTGTCTGTGTGTGTGTGTGTGTGTGTGTGTGTGTGTAAAGAGAGAGAAAGAAGGAATGCGAGAATAACTGGGCACATTGGGAAGATTTTTAGTTTTCAGGATTTTTCCCCCAACCTTTAAAGCCTGTGGACCTGTCTTTCTCATGTCCACCTCCTTTTTGGGGGCCTCTCTTTGATTTAGAAATAATGTTTTTGGCAAAACTTGTCTTTCCGGACATTTGGGAGAATGGTTAAATCCTGGCACCGGGTTGAGGGACTAGATTAAGTCCCTGTGACTCTCAGGGACCATTTCCTGTGGCTAATCATGTTGATTCACCTCATGCTTTGGTGTTTAAGAGTGGTTAATTAAAATGACGGTCAGGTTAAACATAAGCCACTAGTGACTGATGTGAGCTTGTTCCCACTCAGCTTTGTCTGAGAGACTTCATGGGCCCGTGCTGCATTTATTAATCAACAGCATAGGTATTAATTGTGTAGAGTAAAAGGTGTTCCCTCTCAGTTGAAGAGGCTACTTCTACATGTATGCACAGCCAGGGGAGCTTCTGAAATTGTTGCCAGGATATTTAAGGCCAGAAAGCAAGAAAACCTCTTTCCAAGGCTGATTATACTTTGCACAGGACAGAACGTAGCTTTGACAGTCTTTTTGCTTTGGCGAGTTGTGTTCCTTGAAGCCCTAGATTGTCATTTTCACCTGGCTATTTCTAGTGCCTAACACAAGCCCCGCATGGATCCAGAGCCTGGCATAGAGCTGAGGCTCAGTAATGGTTTGTGAACTTCCTGACCTAGGGGCTCCAGTACACTGAACTTAGAGGTAGGCAGAGTGGTCATGATGATATAGAGGAACCATGAAAGGTCCCCCCAAATCTTCCAATGCATATGGCAGATTGCCGTCCATTCCACCCCTGGAGTGGAATTCCTTGGAACGCTGATGTTGAGTGTATCACATCATGAATCCGTGACTGTGGCTTGCTGAAAGCTTGGTGAAGAATACAGATGTTCAGCTTCACCTCTGCACACTTTTGCCACCAGCATCTATGTTCAGAGAGTGCAAAGCAAAGATCAGCCACATACCTTGCAACAATTTAGCTGAAGTAGGTAATGCAGTTGGAAAAACCAATAATGAATCCAATGGATGAGTAAAAAGAATAACTTTCACAGAGCCACTGTCATCTACCTGGCATTTTACATACACCAGGTTTATGTTTTAGAGTGGAAATGCCTCATAGGAATATTAAGACTTTTTATTTGTTATTATGAATTACTTTGATCAATTGCTTTTCTCCCAACATTCAGCTGAAGAGGGTCACTAGGGAAAAAGAGAATAAAAGGGGTCATTTTGGAAGCTGGGGCAGTGGGCATGTCATGGTAGCAAGTGCCAGATGGCCCTGTTGGCCCTGGGAGAGGGCTGTGGGGACCAGGGAACTCCAGCCATGGAGGGTGAAGGGGAGTGTGGGGAGGAGGGGGGCTCCAAAACAACAACACCCCTCTTATGTAACATCTCCTGGTGTCAGCTGCCAGCACAGAATCTCTGCAGAATAATGCCATCTGCATTCTTGCTCTGCACCTCATTTCTATCTCCCAAAGCATGTATTCTTTTTAACTTGTCCTCTCCAGCTTTAACACTGAAAATTATAAATAGTTGGTATTATAGATCTGAATGTTTTTTCCTGGTTTCTACTTGTAAAAACAAAGGGATTCAGTATTAATTTTTTTTTTTTTTATCTTTTCCTGGTCTTGTCCATTTTAGGCACTTTTCAGGCAGTATCTTCCTAAGACCTCTTAGGAATTCCCATGACTGCTTCTTATTAATTCTTAAATTATTTCCTGCCCATCAAAAAACGATCTCTTTCATAAAGCCACCTTTTTAAATTACTACAAATCCTGGTCTTAAAATGCATAATGTAGTTATGAACAGGATGGTATCCAGCCATTTACGACCAGGATCTTATTACTTTTGAAGTTTAATTATTGATGAATAGTAATAAAATGCAGTGTTTTTATACCAATTATAATTTCAACACAAGGATAATTATTAAAGAAAATAAGCCTTCATAGAAATTTCCTGAAGGTAATTTTTATTATCAAATTATGTTTTGATATTACGTAGGATCTTATTCAAAAAAATTAAAAGTAATAATAAGTGATTTTATTTAAATTATCAGGGAAAATATAGTATGCATATATAAGCTCAATAACATTTTAGGAAAAATCTAAATTACCAAAAATTATCTTCATTTTGTTCCTTAAATTTGAAACAAAATTCTTATTTACAAATTACAGAAAATTTTTGAAGCCATCAATCCAAATATATTGTTATTAATACAGATAACCGAAGGGAAAACTGCTTGGTTACCTTAAGTGTCTTAACTCAATAATATAATGAAAAGGGGCCTAATAAAGATACTAAGGAACAGAAAGTAGCATCTTTTCAAAAACATATAAAGTTCACCCATAGTAAGTATGCAGTTTGATGATTTTTAGTAAATTTATACAATTATGCCACTGTCTGCATAATCCAGTTTTAGGATACTTCCATCAATCCAAACAGTTAGCTTTTGCTAACATGCAGTCATTCCACTCTCCCACCCATGGCCCTAAGCAACCTTTGATCTGTCTCTATAGCATAGTTTCTGTTTCCATAGTTTAGCCGTTTCTAGAAATTTCGGATACATGGAGTAATACAGTATGTACTCTTTTACAACTGGCTTCTTTTGCCTAGCATAATGCACTTGAGATTTCACCCATATTGTAGCGTCATCAGTACACTACATACTACTTAATGCTCAGTAGTATTCCATTGTATGGCTATACCTTATTTTCTTTATTCATTTACCAGTTGATAGATATTTGGATTATTTCTAATTTTGATCTATTATAAATAATGCTATCAATATAAAAAATGCTGAACATTTTTAAATAAACCTTTTAGTGGACATGTATTTTGCATTTCCCTTGTTTAGAAATTTTTTGATGAATTTTTATTAAATTCTTTTGCCTCTTTAAATTAGATTGTCTTTTTACTATTTAATTGAAGAGTTCTTTATTCTAAATACAAGTCTTTTATCAGGTAAATAATTTGAAAATATGTCTTCAGAGTCTGTGGCTTCTCTTTATTTTCTTAATAGTGTCTTCTGAAAAGCAAACCTTTTAATTTTGATAAAAGTCTAATTTCTAAATTTTTTCTGGACTATGCTTTGGATGTCACATGTAGAAATTTTTGCCCATGCCAAGATTAAAAAGTTTCTGTTCAGTATTTTCTTCTAGAATTTTTAGCTTTTATTAATACATAGATCAATTTTGAGTTAATTTTTGGGTAAGGTGTGAGGTAGAGGTCTAAATTCATTTTTATAGCATACGTATACATAACTGCTACCAATTGTTGAAAAAACTATACTTCCCTCATAGAATTGCCTTGGAACTATTGGCAAAAATCAATTAACTATAAATACAAAGGTTTGTTTCTAGACTATTCTATTCCATTGATCAAAATGGAATGGATCTCTATGTTTAAGACACATGGTTTATGTTATACCACGTGGTCTTGATTTTGTGGCTTCACAGTAAATTTTGAAATCAAACAATGTGATGGTTAATTTTTGGTGTCAGCTTGACTGGATTGAGGATTGCCTAGGAGGCAGGTGAAGGATTTTTTCTGAGTATGTCCTTGAGGGTATTCCTAGAGGAAATTGGCATGTGAGCTACTGGACTGAGCAGGGACCTGCCACCCTCAGTGCAGGTAGGCAGGAGCCAATGGGCTGGGGGCCCACCTGGAAAAAAGGGGCAGAGGAAGATGGATTCGCCCTCTGTTTTCTCTTTCACTTCTGGAGTGGGATGTTTTTTCTCTCCTCCTGCCTTTGGACATAAGACTCCAGGTTCTTCAGTTTGGGGACTCTGGGACTTTTGCCAACAGCTTTCTGGTATGTGGGGTAGGAGTATCTTGAGGCTGACTTGGGGCTGCACTGCTGGCTTCCCTGGTTCTGAATCTTGGGTCTTGGACTGAGTCATGCTGCTGGCTTTGAGTCATGCTGCCAGCTTCTGTGTTTTCCAGCTTGCAGTCGACCTACTGTGGGACTTCACCTTTGTGATTCTTGAGCCAATTCCCCCTAGTAAATTCCCTGCCATATAGGCTACTGGTTCTGTCTCCCTGGAGAACCCTGGCTGATACACATGGTGTAAGTCCTCTAACTTTGTTCTTTTTTCATATTGTTTTGGCTATGCTAGGTCCTTTGCACCTCTGTATAAATTTTGGTATGTTTGTCAATTTTAGTGAAAAAGACTGCTAGTATTTTTATAAGAATTTCATTGAGTCTGTAGATCAATTTGGTGAGAAGGGCCATTTTTAAAATATTGAGTCTTCTGATCTGTAATTGTGATAATTTTCCCCTTTTATATAGATCTATCTTGAGTCTCTCAGCAGCATTTTGTAGTTTTCCATGTACAGATCATGTAGATTTGTCATTAAATATATTCCTAAGTATTTTATTAGTTGTCAGCTGTTTTTAATGGAATGGCTTTCTTTTTTAATTTCAAAATATTAAGGGAGTACAAGTGTTTTTGGTACATGGATAGCTTTTATAGTGCTTCAGTCAGGACTATTAGTGTGCCCGTTACCTGAATGGTGTTCATTGTACCTGTCAGGTAGGTTTTTACCCCTCCCCTCCTCCCCCATACCACCTTCTGAATTTCCAATGACTTTTACTTCTGTCTGTGCCCATGTGTGCCCATTGGTTAGTTCCAGATTTGGAATGGCTTTCATAATTTCACTTTCAGATGGTCTATTATTAATATCTGTTGTTAATATATGCAAAGACAATTGAATTTTTATATTGATCTTATTTCCTACACCATTACTAATCTTGCTCATTAATTCTAGTAGCTTTTTTTTTGATTCCTTAGAAATATATATATATATGATTGTTTCTTATGCTAATAAAGACAGTTTGCTTCTTCCTTTCACCAATGTATGTCTTTAATTTTTTTCCCACTTCAATGCACTGGTGAAAAGCTCTAGGACATTGTTGAATAGAAGTGGAGATAGTGGACATTCTACCTTTTTCCCAATCTTAGAGGGAAAGCATTCTCTTTCAGCATTAAATATGGTGTTAACGGTAGGATTTTCACAGATGCCTATTACCAGGTTGAGGAATGTATCTTTTATTCTCACTTTGTTGAGAGTTTTTATCATGAGTGGGTTTTGAACTTTGATGCTTTCTTTACAACCATTGAGATGATCATGTGTTTTTTTCTCACTTATTCTATTATTTTATATTAATTTATTTTTTAATATTAAATTAACCTTTTTTATGTTACTTGATTCAGTTTGCTAATATTTTGTCAAAGATTTTTGTATTTAGGTGTATGAAGAATATTGGTCTATAATTACTTTTTTTATGGTACATTTGTATAGCTTTGTGTAAGAGTGGCCTCACTGAATAAATTGAGAAATGTTGCCTTCTATTTTCTAAAGTAGTTCATATAGTATTGGTATTATTTCTTTTTAAAATGTTTGATATTTAATAGAATTCACTAGTGCAGCCATTTGGGCCTGGGCTTTTTGTTTTCTTTCTGGGAAGATATTTAATTACTACTTCAATTTTCTTATCTTTTATAAAACTATTTTGACTTAATATTTTTGCTTGAGTAATTGGTAATATGTATCTTTTGAGAAATTTGTCCATTTCATCTAAGTTGTGTATGTATTTGTAGGTATAAAGTTGTTCATTCAATTGCTTTACAATCAATTTAATTCTCATAGGGTCTGTAATAATGTCTCCCTCTTTCATTCCTTGTTTTGTTTTTTTTTTGTAATTTGTATCATCTCTCCTTTCGAGATGACGGTTGATCAATTTTGTTCATTTTTTCAAAAGAACCAACTTTTGATTTTATTGATTTTTTTCTATTGTTTTTCTACTTTTGGTTTCATTTTTTTCCAATGTTTTTTTTTCTCTCTGATTTTCTTTCTTTTTAATTACTTGGGGGGTTTGATTTGCTCTTCTTTCCCTATGTCCTTAAGGTAGAACATTAGGTTATTGGTTTCAGATCTTTCTTCCTTCTAATGTAATCATTTAAGGATACAAAATACTTGCTAAGCATTACATTAGCTGCATCCCATAAATTTTGATTTATTGTGTTTCCATTTGTGGTTTCTTCTTTGACTCACAAATTACGTTTTTAAGCGTGTTGCTTAATTTCCAAGTATGTGAGATTTCCCCAAATTTCTTTCTGTTGTTGGTTTCTAATTCAATCTGGTTACAGTCAGAGAACATACTTTGTATTATTTCAATCTATGTAGATTTAAATGTGCACTTATTTAAATGTGTTTTATGGTTAGCATAAGCTCTATCTTGGATATTTTTCTATATTCACTTGAAAAGAATGTGTATTCTGCTGCTGACTGGTAGTTTCTGAATATGTTATTAGGTCCAGTTGGTTAATAATATTGTTCATGTTTTCTATATTCTTAGTGATTTTCTGTCTATTATGCTATATCAGTTACTGAAGGAGGAGTATTAAAGCCTCCAATTATAATTGTTAAATTGTCTATTTCTTCTCTTAGTTCTGTCAGGATTTGCTTCATTTTGGGAAGGGAGGTTCTCTATTCTTAGATGAATGTATATTTATAATTGTTGTCTTTCCACTATATTTTCCTTTTTTATCATTACAAAATTTTCTTTTTTGTCTTCATTAATATTTGTCTTAAAATCTACTTTGTCTGATATAGTCACTCCAGATCTCTTATATTTACTGTTTGCATGGTAGATCTTTCTCTGTCCTTTTACTTTTAATGTATTTGTGTCTTTAAGGTATTTCTTATAAATAGTATATAGTTGGATCTTGCTCTTTGACCTAGATTAACAGTCTCTCCCTTTTGATTACAATGTTTACTCATTGTGCTACTGACATGTGATGTAATTGTTTATATGGTACTGCCATTTTGCAAATTGTTTACTATGTGTCATATCTTTTTCTGTCACTCCGTTTCTTCTTTACTGCCTTCACTTGTAATCAACATTTCTTTTAGCATACCATTTTAATTCATTGTAGATTTTTTTTTAGATGTTTTAAAGTTACTTTCATAGGATAATGATTACAATGTTCCTCTTTGACTTATCACAATCTACTTTGGGTTAATACTTATTTAATTCCAGTAAACTATGGAAACTTTGCTCCAGTGTACCACCATTTCCTATCCCCTCTTTATATTATTATTGCCATATGTAATACATTTATATATGTTACATCTATGTTATGTACTCCAGAATAGTGTGTTATAATTATTGCATTAAACAATTTCATTTTTTTAAATAAATTAAGAGAAGACAGAGAATACACATACACACATGGAGACTTTTATATTACCTACATATTTGCCATATCTAGTGGTCTCCATATCTTATAGATTTGAGTAACTCTCTGGTGTCATTTCCTTTCAATCTTAAGGACTTTTAGAATTTCTTACACAGGATGTCTGCTTGCAAAAAAAAATAAGGAATATTTTTTGCTGGATGTAGAAGTTTTGTTTGGCAGATATTTCTTTCAGCACATTGAATATTATTACACTGCCTTCTTGCCTCCATTGTATTTGATGAAAAGTCACAAATTATCCTATTGTTGTTCATTACAATGAGATAAGTAGTTTTTCTTTTTATGCTTTTGAGATTTTTCTCTTTGTCTTTGTCTTTTAGCAACATGACTATAAGGTGCCTGGGTATTGATTTCTTTGTGTTTATCCTACTTAGTATTCATTGAGCTTCTTGAATTTGTAGATTAATAGATTAATACATTTTATCAAATTTGGAAATATTTCTTTTCCTTTCTCTCTCTCCTTTCATTTTGGGACTTCCATTATGCACATGTTGATAAGCTTAACTCTGCCCCACAAGTTTCTGAGTCTCTGTTCAATTTTTTGCAATCTTTTTTCTCTCTGCTTTAGATTAGATAATTTTTATTGTTCTTTCTTCAAGTTCACTGATTCTTCTTCCATCTCAAAAGTGCCATTGAGACTACTAGTGAATTTTTCATTTATATGAACTTCTGTGTTAAGGGATTTCACTACGATTGTGGAATTAAAAATTTAGTCATGTGTATCATCAGGTTTTTTTACTTACATATTTCTAGTCTATGTTTTTATATACATAAATGTTCATAACAATGGTAATACATTTATACTTTGGTCAATTATAATTTTGACAGTGTGAAATATATATTTGTCCTCTTTAATGCTTTTTCTACTTGAATTTCATTTTTATTGGATATTAATACTGCCATAGCATCTTTCTCTTTGTTATTATTTTCCTCATATATTTTTCTGTCTCCTTATTTTTAACATGTATCTGCACTTCTTTTTTCCTTTAGATGTGTCTCATGCAAGCAGCTTAGAGTTGGTTTTGTTTTGCTTTTAATCCAATCTGAAAGATTCTTCTTTTTAATGGAGAAGTTTAATTCACTTATATTTAATGTTCTCACTAATACATTTGCATTTGTTCTTTCTATATAGCTTTTGAAATTTTACCTGTTTTCTTCTTTATTGTTATACTTTCCCTTCCTGATGAAGTTTACCTTGAGCATTTTTCTAAATTCTAGTAATTTGGGGACTAAATGTGCTATTTTTTTCTTGTAATTTTCCTTAATTTTAACAATCACACTTCAGCTTGAGATTTGTGTCAACCTCAAGAGTGAAAGATTATCTTCCCCATGGGCAATACAATAAGCTTAACAAGGCTGCATTTCTTTCCTCCCTCCCCACATCTCCCATCCATATTAATATATCCTGCATTTTAGTTTCAAATTAAATAATTAAACTTTATAAAAATACTTAGACAATTCTAAAATTTATTTTTATTATATCATATTTAAATTGCTATTTCTCATAATCTTTATCCTTCCCTGTCTGGTATTCATATTAATTCTCTGTATTCCATACATAAGTAATTCTTCCAGAGAAGGAATGTTGGTACTAAAATTTCTAAGTCCTTTCATATCCTTAGCTACAATGGAACTGTCGTTATGTTGGGCTCCTACTGAATGGTAGTTTAAACAGATATAAAACTCTTTCAAAGTCATTTTCTCTCATAAATTTAGAGACTTTGATATTATTTTTCATCATCCGTTTTTGCAGATAAAGTACCATATCAATCCGTTTCTCATTCATTTCCTTGTAAGTTATTTCATTTTCTCTCTAGAATCTTTTAGGATTTTTATCTTTATTTTTGGTGTTCTGAAATTTCACCATTATGCAACTCATTAAGGGATCTTCTATTGTTTACCTTGTTCTGTACTTTGTAGTCACTTTCAAACTAGTGATTATCTTTTTTTGGCTCAGGGAAATTTCATCCCATTGTATTAGTACCATCATTTATTTCTGTATATGTTAGGCATCTTTTCATGGCAATTGATAGAAGAACACAACCAAATCTGGCTTAATCCAAAGTGGAATTCATTGGTCACAGTACTAAAAAGGCCTATGGTAGTGCTAACTTTGGGGACTCGTCATTAAAGCTGTTCTCTTTTTTTTTTTTTATCTCTTTTTTCATTGAGAGAAAGAAGTTTCTCTACTTCTTTGAAGGCTCACCTATATAGCTATGGCAGCATGAGGCTGAAATATTCCAAATTTATATCCACTGATATGATCACTGAATTTTCTACCAGCTTCATAAAATTTTATAGTGTATCATTGGCTCTAATTGAATTATGAATTCAATCTCTCAGTCACCTGGCCAGGAAAACAATAATCAGATTATCCAGACCTGAGATAACCTACCCCCTGTTGAGCCCAGGCATGGAACCAACTTTACTCAAATTGAATTTGGGTAAACTATTAATAAAATTAGATCGAGAAAGGGGGAGGATAGTTTCCATCACCCTGAGAGAAATTTGAATATACAGTGGCTAAAAAGGAGGAATTGATGTTGAGTGTCTATTTCTAGCTAGATGTATAGACGTTTACATACCTTCTTTCCATTTTTTCTGATTTTTCTGGCTACATACTACAATTCCTCAACCCATTTTCCTTGCATCTTAAGCTTACTATCATATATTTTACTCCTTTGTTCTTTAACACTGTATTAGGAGAAAATTCTTTGACTTGATCTTCCAGTTCACTGTTTTGTACTTCAGGTATGTCCATTTATCAAGTATATTTTTTAATCGTATGAAGAAATTTTTATTTCAAAGTCTCTGAATATTTGTAAATGTAAAATATTCTTACATTTTATTTTTTTTATTCCAAAGAGCTGATCTACTTATCCTGTTAATCTCATTTTCTCAGTATGATAGTGTTCATTTCTTTCAAATGTTGAATAATCCCTGTCTGCTCATTTTTGTGTGTCAGTATCTCTATATTCACTTGTCTCTTCTATTCGTTAAGGTCAGCCTCGTGAGAAAGGCTCAGTATGTGCTGCCGCAGAGGCTATGCTATGTGCTTTGGCTCCCCTTCTGGGTACAGCAGCTCTTTGTCCTCCTGGAGCACTGCTCTGCCTCAGGGTCCACTTGCCCACCCTGAGCCTTAGCCACGAGCAAACACCATTGCTGCCTGCTACTTAGTACAGACCAGAGAGGGGAGCAGTGCTGACTAGCTTCTCACTGTTGCTCCCCAATTAATAACTTCTCTGATGAATGCTTGATGCCACCTCGTATCCTTGTGGCCACTGATTTTGTGTTCAAGGCTCCCCTACCATTTTTCTCATCACAATATCCTTTTGCCTGTATTTTAACGTATGTTTTCCTTCATTTTAGTCACTTTGTAAATCCGATCCTGCCTACCTTCTATCTTTCCAGAATCCGCTAACATTTCTAGTCTGTTGGTGGCATTCTTTTTTCCCATCCTGTTTTGGATTTACTTTTTCTTCAGAAATACTTTTTTTTTTTTGGTCATTTTATAAGATGTCAGATGGAAAGGAAGGTAGACAGGTGTGTTTAGACAACAATCTTAATCCAATTGCTTTCTCTTAGTTTCTATGGAATTTAAATTTTCTATCCTATATCTGCCAAATTATATGGAAAGGAGAAAATTTTTCTATAGCTTCTCTTGAAATATTGGAATGACATTAGAAAGGACTGGGTTAGAAAGGAAGAAACTGGTGTTCATTGAGATTCTACTACTTACCAAGCTGTGTCTTTAGTTTGAAGACAACTGAGCTCCAGATAGAAAATTCTGCTTAATATGGATAAATGGTGAGATAAATTACACATACACACACATACACACACGTTCTACTGTGACACAAATGAAATGGCTTTTATTCTACCAGGGAATCAGAGAAACTTAGTGTACTTTGCTACAGAGAGACCTGAAACAGATCTTGCCTTGCCCTTTCTACTTCCCAGAAGACCAGCTGATACACACAGATTGTCCTGAGCAACACCATTTCCAGGGCCCCTGGCAACTGTGGGCTAGAGTGATTAAAGTAACCATTAATAAAAATGCAAATCTGATAAGATTATTTAAAATGCGAGATATTAAAAAAGCTAATTAAGTTGTCCCCCAGAGAAGGGAAACCTAGCTTAACAGTAATTTGTGTCAGAGCAAATAGTATTTCAAATTCCAAGCATAAAATAAGATAGATAAATGTATTTTGTTTGTATTAAATTCTAGTAAATGTGCACACATTTTATTACTTAATCAGATGATGGAATTAATCTTTATATTGTGAATTTTTATTTCTAACTATTTAGCCTGAAGCACCAGTCAAAATTTAAAATGTGTTTCCATGATATCCGCCCGTGAATGAGAGATATGGCAGAGTTTTTATGGTACCGGTATTACTTTATAGGATTTGGAAGTATAATGTAAGCCACTTATTGAGTATAAAAATCCTCTATGGTACAACTTTGCCAGCTATGCACTTAATTTATACTGAGATCATTTTATGTTGGCACAGTATAACTATAAAAGAAAGCTCTTCTCTCATTAAGCATCTCTGCTATTTACATTAATAATTTTATTATATATGAAACTTTCAGAATGCAGAGGTACTTTACATTATTATGTAGAAATATTTTATTAAATTTATCTTAAGTAGCTAACACAATAACATTTGTAGTTCAAAGTTCGTCTTCAGTATATACAGACACTCTCGTTCAACTGTTTCAAAGATATATTCATTTATCCCAGTCTATGAAGAGAAAACCTTTTTAGAATTCCAAGTCATAAGCCTCTCAGTGCATTCTGGACAACCATAGTTCAAACAATTCAAATAGAATTAGGTGTATAATAAAGTTTTTATCTCATCCAATTCATGATGGGAATTATATCAAATTGTAACTAAATAATATCAAGTATAAAATGAGAAGCTACATTCTTTACAATTGAAACCCCAATGGCATTTATATATATATATCAAATAAGTATAATTGATATATATATACTTATTTAATATATCAGAAACTTTGACTCATTTAAGATCTAAAATACATGCATTATCCTGTAAAAATAGGAAAATTACAAGATACTGAAAAAAAAAGTGTTTACCTTTGTTCGTGGAGATTGACATCCTGTTTCTGATGTTACACAGGTTTAAATAACGAAGTGGACAACTGTTCCTTTTCTCACACAGTCAATAGGTTGCACCCACTTTTATAGTCCTGTATAATTATACAAAGGGTGGTTCACTCTAAGAGTCAATATTATGCCTTTTTATTAGACTACCTTATATAAATGGTGAGTGAACACTATGTGTTCATAATTTGAGATTTGAATTTTGATTACTGCCTACTCAAAACCAATTACCTAATTTATTTATGGCATATAATTTTGTCTCGCCTACCATGGCTCCTTTATAATGCAGTACCACAAATCAAAGTCCAGCAGGCCCCCCCACTTATCCACAGGAGACAAGTTCCAAGACCCCCAGTGGATGCCTGAAACCATATGTAGTACCAAACCCTATTTATACTATGTTTTTTTCCAATACATACCTACCTATGATAAAGTTTGTTTTATAAATTAGGCATAATAAGAGATCAACAACTGTAATAATAAAATAGAACAATTATAACAATATATTGTAATAAAAGTTATATAAATGTGATCTCTCTGCCTTTCCCCATCTCTCTCTCTCTCTTTTCTCTCTCTCGAAATATCTTATTGTACTATATTCTCTTATTTTTGGAACATGGTTGATGGCAGGTAACTGAAACCATGGAAAGTGAAATCTGGGGCAAAAAGGGACTACTGTAGTTAACAGTGGTAACCGTAGGAGAATTATCAAGCTTTTGTAGAAAACTAATTACTATCCTCCTATTGAACAGGAGACAAATTATTTAGAAAAGTGAATAAAGAATTGCAATGTTGTCATATACTTCTTAAAATCTGCTGTGTACTGATAGATTGAGGACAAAACTGAACTATACAAGAGAAAAGTATCCAAAATAAAATAGGACAATACCTCATACCATAAATACATATCTGTGTCTACCAGAAATATGATCTAAGGGAAAATACAGGTCTAAAGATAGTAATTAACAAATTACTCTGTGAAAACTGTAATGTTTTATTAAATCAAACTAACTTTAGATGTCAGATGTGACAGCTTGATTGTAAATGCCCCATCTGATATCTTCTCTATTTTCTGTGCCTAAAGCATTTTATTCCCTCATTCACTTATTAATTCAGAAACATTCATGGAGTAGTAACTACATATGAGGTGGTATATTCAGATTGTCCAAGGAGCTGCCAGCTTATTAAGAAAGAAAGAGAAGTAGATATTTTCAATAGTGTGGACAGAGTATATTATATAAGCTAACTGGACTAGAAAGAGTTATCTCAATTACGCAAAGTCCAAAACAGGTATTCTCAAATCAGCCAGAAACTTTTCTTTAAGTGGTGTTTCAGAGACCAAGCATCCTTCCATAAAGCGGCTCCACCATCTTCAACTCATGGCTTCCCATGTTGCCATGTTCATTTGAGTCAAGCCAGTGAAGGGAAAGAGCTCAAAGCAGCTGTAGGGGCATTGTTTTGGACCAGGTCTGTTGTGGCCCTGTGGCTATAATAATTGCAAGGAAGTCTGGAAAATATAGTTCCGAGGGGGAGGAGAGACAACATTGGTCACTATTCGCCTGCTCAGAGACCACAGCTATGGGTGGGAGATTGGTCAGGGAAGGCTATTTAAAGGAAGCAAAGTCTATGCTGGATTGTACTTAATGAGTAGCAGCTAACCAGGAGAAAACTGGGGTGGAGAAGGAAGACCCATTCAAGCAAGATCATAGTAGGCAGAAGGAAGAGTATGTGTGCAAATCATGAACGTGAGTGAAGATGATGGAATTAAGGAATTGCAACATGGGTTCTCCTGAAGGAGTGGAAGGAAAGGAGAATGTGAAGGACCATGGATGCTTTTGTAATTCAGTTGTTTAGCTTGTAGGGTTTATAACATCATGCTTGGTTGAGACCACTTGATTAGCATCGCAGGAGATGACACAAGCAGGCCCAGATTGGGGTCAGTAAAATCTGTAAGGGTGGCACCGCCATCATAAGGTCGGGAAAGATGAAAGCTTGAACAGTGGCAGTGGAAATAAAGAGGGAAGAAGGATTTATTAGACCTCTGGGACATAGACACTACCAAACTTGGAGGACAATTTGAGGGTGGGATGAATGAAAGTAGACTCTAGAAACTTCAAGGCTTCTGACTTCCTGGTGAGAAGAGAGGAAGAAAAAAGTCAGTTGTGTTCAGTGGAGGGAGGAAAAAAAGACTCTGTCATCCAGAAACCCATAAGATGTGGAGAGTTTTAAAATGATAAAAAAAATATAACTTTGTAAAATCTGCAAAAGTTTAAAACATGAGGACCAAAATGTAGCTTTTTAATGTGGAAACTCGAATCTCACTGGTGACTTGCGAAGAGCAATTAAGAAATGAAATCTATTGATTAACAGTAAGATTTCAACAACATTGGAAATAGTAAAACATCACAATCATGCCAGAAATGTGTTGTGTGAAGTAATAGGACAGCTTACCCTAGTGTTTAAGTGATTCAGTTATAGAGGGGAAGGGGCTTTACTGTTCATCACTATGACATTGAGCAAAGTTTAAAATGAATATACGTATGCTCTGAACATACAAAACAGATGTCTAGTACAGAATTATTGGAGCTCCAACTCTGGTATTTCTAAATGTGGAACACTTTCATCTCTGCCTAAATTTGTTGGGAAATTTGATTATGATAATATATATGATTATTTTCTAAAATATGCTGTGTGTTGCAATTTGCAATGTTTTTAAAATTTTGATATCAAAATGGTAGAAAAGCATGCTATTAATATAAGTGAGAGTAATGACTTGTGGAATTTATGACAGTAAAATTTCAAAGTATGCAGCATCAACAAGGATATTTTAAAACTCTCTTACTAAATAATAATATAAGTTAGTTATTATTTAGTGATCAAAGCTAAACATTTTAACAGCAGTTACTTCATGTGCAGTAGAAAATCTCTGAAAGATTAAAAAAACAGCTTAGAATATATTAGCAAAGCTGGAATTTGTAGAATAGAAAATTGTGGTTTTATTAAGAAAGTAACATCTCAAAAATTAAAATGCAATACTGCATTATCTGCAACAAAATCTCAAAAAACTAAAAATGATACAGAGATAACCTCTTGTATATTTAGTTATGTAATCATTGATCCCCTTAAAAACTAAAATGGTGTATCTTTTTACTTCATATTCTATAAGAAGTTCAAAAGCTTAAGTGGAGAATGATCTGTATCTATATTAATATAATATGATGGATTACTACAAAGGAAAAAAAGGAGCATCTTGTCTCTTATGTTTGGTTATTTTTAGTTTTGTTTTTCTGACTCATCAGGGATAAAATAATTATAATACTTCCATGTTAGAAAGTAAGACAAACAGTATAGACAAATATGGAGAACACTATAAAAGTTGGTCTATTTCCTCAGTAGGAAATCAGCAAACCCATGCCCAAATTACCTAGCTATCCACAGAAGACCGCACCAATGCTCCACTAAACTAGACTTGTCCAGGCCAAGAGAACCAAAGTCATGCAATGACATAAAATTTAAAATAAGAAGACCAAAGTTTGAGTCTCAACCTGACACCTGGAAGTTTTATAACCTTAGGTTGGTCATTTGATTTCTCTGAATTTCTGATCTCATCTGCACAAAATGGAAATAATAAAACCAGCCTCATTAGGGTTATGTTAGATACAAATCAGATAATATATGAGGAAATGCTTATTGCACTATAAAGTGCTATGTAGCATAATCATCTGGGTTTTACGAGCAGCATTACAAAATGCTTATTTATTATGCTGATGATCCTTTTTCAGTAATACAAGAGAGCATTAGGAGCACAGTATGAGACAGACCATTTATGAACCTTTCAGGTGGAGAAACATTAACTCTTGTACTCTTCTAAAACCAAACTTGCTTTATTGTGGTTCTTGGTAATAAGATAAACCTTTAGGGAAATGACTACAGAGTAATCTGTTTAATTGAGTTGTTGTAATAAAGGGGAAAATAATGCCTTATGCTTCCTCAGAATCCTATTTAGAAGTCACCAAGATACTTACAGTAATTAGTGGAAATTTGTTCACATTTATTGAATGATCACCATGAGCCTGATTTTATACTTACTGTTTCATTTAAGTGCTTTATGTTTATTATCTTATTGAATTCTCACAACTAATGAAGTTGATCCTTTATTTTCCCAATTTTACAGATGAGGAAACTAAGTCATAGAGCGGTGAAGTGACTTGCCCAAAGGATCATTAGAAATAAAGATCCCATAAACATCTTTGGTTGTCAATTCTAAGTTAATAATCTCCAGGTATCAACAAGTTCCCTCGCCTACTCCCTTCATCGCTCTACTTACATGATTGTTCTTTTCACCTGTAAACATTGAGCCTGGATAGTGTGATTCATCCTATGCTCAGTAAATACTTCCACACAAATTGCCTGCCCCAAAGAAAATCCTCCCAGATATAATTTGCTTCTTAGAAAAGTAATTCTGATGCTGGTCTGAGGATCAGGTGGGAAGGCACAAAAGCAGTTAGAAGGGCCTAACAAGCTAGTGATGATGAGGGCTCAACTGGGGATGGTAAGTAGGAATGGTGAGAACTGGTGGCTACAAAAGATTTATAGGAGGCAGAAACAGTGGGAATTATAAGAGATTCAACTTACATAGGTGAAAGAGGATTTCTGCCTTTTAAATTACTCTGTTTCTAGGTAGTGGGTGGTGTCTCATCTGAGTATCAAGAGAGGTCGGAGCTCAAGGTATAGTTGAGGCTATTGGAGTAAATGAAGTCAACCAAAATGAATCAGTAGAGCAAAGATTGCAAGCCAGACAAGTATCAGAAATGAGCGGGGATGGGTAGGGAAGGAAAAAATATTGTGCAAACAATATAAATGAAAGTGGGAAAACTGATGAGCCTGTCCAAAACCTGTCATCCACCTAGGTACTTCCAGTGAACAGTGGTACACAAAACATATTGGAGGTACTTCCAGCCTCCACAAGCCCAGGCATGGAAGCTAAATAGGAATAGTGGGGTAAACCAGTGAACCCCAGGAATCTGGGCATTCAAAAGGGACATCCCATGGGAAAGTGCCACAAAAGACCAGAGTGCCACCTTTCTTACATCTAGACACTTCCTCCTCTGCACCTCTTCCAACTACATCATTATGGAAAGTAATTGTTGCTTGGTATGGCTGGTATCCGTGGCCCCTCCCCTCCCATTACAACCACAAGAATACTATGAATCAAGAAGCTCACAAATGGCTGCTTCTTTACAGCAGGTGTGCATTCCTAGCCAAGCCTACCACTGAGAATGGGGCCACCAAAATTTGTGAGTTTCCTGCCCACCAGTGATTCACAGGATCATGTTCTGGCACCTTAGACAACCTGGCTAGGCCCAGTGCCCCAGACTTGAGAGCAGTGCAGGGAGACACAGAGGAGAGGTCTTGGTCCTGGACTTGGGTGGTGAGGAAGCCCTCACAGGCATATCAAACAGGAGAGTGTGGAGGGGTGCTGAGAAGCGGGAACCAGAGCTTACCATGGGTACAAAAGAACATCTCAGTAGCTGGTTCTTCTATGCAAACTTCAATCAATGATGGGGGAAAACCACATAGTTAAGCATAGTGCCTTCCAACTCAAGCAAACAGGGAGCAGCTGATGCATAGTCACAAGTACCAGCCACTATCTCGGAGGTTAAGCTGGGGGACCTAACTCACTATGTACAGTTGGGAAGAGGTGAAGATAGCAGGTCAGAGGTAACCAAATAGATTCATCAAACCTGCTAGAACAACTCATAGGCAACTCAGGACCGCCATTCCTCTCCCTGACAAAGTTGGAGATCAATCTTTGGAGACCTGAAGACAGGCTGATAAACCAGGCCGAACACCCTCAGATCTCAATCAAGCGGCCAGATGAGAAAGAATCAGTGAAAGAACTCTGGAAACATGAGAAATCAGAGTGAAAGGACATCTGCAAAAGAAAACAATAACTTCTTACCAATACCAAGCAAAACAAAAGGAGTGAAATTACAGATAAAGAATTTTGAATATGTAAGTTAAGGAAGCTCAGTGAAATACAAGAGATAATAGAAACCAACACAGAGAAACCACAACAACAAGGCAGAAAATGAATAAAAAATTCACTAAAGAAATAAAATTATTAAAAAAAAATCAAACAGAACTTCTGGAAAATGAAAAATTCATTCAAGGAAATAAAAAACACAGTGGAAAGCCTTAAGAGTAGGCTAGATCAGACAGAAGAAAGAATCTCAGATCTTGAAGACACCTTTGAGGTAAACAAGTCAGTCAAAGAGAAAGAACAGAGAAACAAGAAGAAGGAATGAAGCCTACAACAAACATAAGATTACATAAAGAGTCCTAACGTAATAATCATAGACATTCCTGAGGGCTAAGAAGAAAATACACAAGGTTTGGAAAACCTATTTGAGGGAATAATTGAGGAAAATTTCCCAGGCCTTGCTAGAAATCTGGATATACAGGTACAAGAAACTCAAAGGACTTCTGGGAGAGTCATTGCAAAGAGGCAATCACCACAACACATAGTCCTCAGACTGGCCAAAGTAAACACAAAAGAGGCACTCCTATGAGCTTTAAGGCATAAGCATCAGGTAATGTATAAAGGAAAACCCATCAGACTAACTGCAGACCTCTCAACTGAGACCTTACAAGCCAGAAAGGATTGGGGCCCCATTCCCAGTCTTCTCAAACAGAATAAAGGCCAGCCTAAAATTTTGTATCCTGCAAAACTAAGTTTCTTAAATGAGGGAGAAATAAAGACTTTCTTAGAGAAGCAGACACTGAGGGAATTTGCAAGAAGTGCTGAGAACTGCAGCATACACAGAGCAGCACAATAGACAACCACCAATGTAAAATCACCCAAAATTTAAAGGTCAAAGCCCAGACACCACAATGGCTCAAGAGGTAAAACAAAGCAACAAAGTTCTACTCAACAGGATGAACAGAAATCCACTCCACTTATCAATTCTTCAATAAATGTGAATGTCTTGAACTCCCCACTGAAGATACATAGGCTATCTGAATGGATAAAAACAAATACAAGCCAACTATCTGCTTTCTCCTGGAAAGACATCTAACCCACAAGAACTCATTCAGACTCAAGGTAAAGGGATGGAAAACAATATTCCATGCAAATGGGACCTAAAAGAAAGCTGGTATAGCCATTCTCATATATAATAACATAGACTTCAAATCAACAAAAGTAAAGAAAGTCAAAAATGGTAATTATGTGATGGTTAAGGGAACAGTTCAACAAAGAAGACATAACAATCCTAAACATTTATGCACCTAACACAGGTGCATCCAGATTCATAAAGCAAACCCTACTTGAACTAAACAAAATGATAAACAACAGCACAATAATAGCCAGGGACTTAAACACTCCAATGACAGTATGGGACAGATCCTCCAAGCAGAAAATAAAGAAACAGTGACCTTAAATGGGACTCTAGAACACATGGGCCTAACAGACATTTACAGAACATTCTACCCAAAAACTACTGAATATACATTCTTCTCATCAGTTCATGGAACATTCTCTAAAATTGATCACAGCCTAGGCTGCAAAGCATGTCTCTCAACAAATTAAAAAAGTAGAAATTATACATGTATCTTCTCAGACTACCAAAGCCAGAAAAGGACACAAGAATAACAACAAAAAAGAAAACTATAGACTAATATCCGTTATGAATACAGATGCAAAAATTACCAATAAAATCCTAGCAGACCCAATTCAGTTGCATATTAAAAAAATAATCCACCATAATCAAGTGGGCTTCATCCCAGAGCAGAAAGGATGGTTCAACATACACAAATCTATAAATGGGATTCACCACATAAATAGAAGCAATAACAAAAACCATATGCTCCTCTCAATAGACACAGAAAAAGCATTTGACAAAATTCAGCACCTTTTATAATAAGAACTCTTAACAACATAGGCATAGATGGAACATACCTCAATATTATAAAAGTGATATAAAACAAACCCACAGCCAACATCATAGTGAATGGGGGAAAAAATGAAAGCATTCCCATTTAGAACTGGAAACAGACAAGGTTGCCCACTATCACCACTTCTATTCAACATAGTGCTGGAAATCATAGCCAGAGCAATCAGGCAAGAGAAGGAAATCAAGGGTATCCACATGGAGAAAGAGAAGGTCAAACTATGAATCTTTACTGCAGATATAATCTTATATCTTCAAAACCCCAAAGATTCTGCCAAGAGACTCCTGGAAATGATAAATAAATTCTGCAATGTCTCATGTTACAAAATCAATGTACACAAATCAGTAGCATCCCTATATGCCAGCAACAGTCAAGCTGAGAATCAAATAAAAACCCCAGTACATTTCACAGTAGCAACAAAGAAAATAAATACCTAGGAATATATTTAATCAAGGAGGTAAAAGCCCTCTACTAAACACTGAGGAAGGAAATTGTAGAGGATGTAAACAAATTGAAAAACATATCATGCTCCTGGATTGGCAGAATCAACATTGTTAAAATGTCTATACTACCCAAAGTGATTTACAGATTCAATAAAATCTCCACTAAGATACTAATATCATTTTCTCAGATCTACATAATTCTACACTTAATATGGAACCAGAGGAGACCCTGTATTGCAAAAGGAATCTTAAGTAAAAAGAACAAATTGGGAGGCATTAATTCATCAGACTTCAAGCTATAGTACAAGGCTATAGTAACTAAAACAGCATGGTACTGGCATAAGAACAGAGACATAGACCAATGGAACAGAACTGAGAACCCAGATATAAAATTATCCTCATATAGCCATCTAAGTTTTGACAAAGCAGACAACATACACTGGGGAAAAGAATGCTTATTAAATAAATGGTACTGGGAAAATTGGATAGCCACATGTAGAAGACTGAAACAGGATCTGCACCTCTCACCTCTCACAAAAATCAACTCACAGTGGATAATAGACTTAAAACTAAACCATGAAACTATAAGAATTCTAGATGAAAATGTTGAAAAAACTCTTATAGACACTGGCCTAGAGAAAGAATTTATGAAGAAGATCCCAAAGCCAATTACAGCAACAAGAAAAATAAACAAATAGGACCTGAATTAAAAAGCTTCTGTGCAGCCAAGAAAACTATCACAAGAGCAAACAGACAGCCTACAGAATGGGAGAAAATATTCACATGCCTCACATCTGATAATTAGAATTTATTTAGAACTCAGGAAAATCAGCAAGAAAAAAATCAAACAACCCAATTATAAAGTGGGCAAAGGACATGAACAGAAATTTTCAAAAGAAGGCAGACTAATGGCCAAAAAACATATGAAAAATTGCTCAACATCCCTAATCATTAGGAAAATGCAAATCAAAATCAACGACAATGAGATACCACTTAATTCCAGTAAAAATAGCTTTTATCAAAAAGTTCCAAAACAATAAATGTTGACGTGGATGCGGAGAGATAGGAAAACTCATACACTGCTGGTGGGACTGCACACTAGTACAACCTCAGTGGAAAGTAATATAGAGATACCTCAAAGAGCTACAAGTAGAACTACCATTTGATCCAGCAATCCCATTACTGGGCATCTACCCAAAGGATAAAAACGACATTGTATAAAAAAGACATCTGTACTAGAATGTTTATAGCAGCACAATTCACAATTGCAAAGATGTGGAAATAACCCAATTGTCCATCGATACATGAGTGGACTAATAAAATGTGGTATATGTATATCATGGAGTTCTACTCAGCCACAAAAAACAATGGTGATCTAGCACCCCTTGTATTATCCTTGATAGAGCTGGAGCCCATTCTACTAAGTGAAGTATCCCAAGAATGGAAAAATAAGCACCACATGTACTCACCAGCAAATTGATATTAACTGATCAACACTTATGTGGACATACAATAGTATTATTCATCAGGTATCAGGCAGGTGGGAGTGGAGAGGAGGGGTTAGGTATGTTCACACCAAATGGGTGTGGTATGCATTGTCTGGGGGATGGACACACTTGAAGCTCTAATTCAGGTGGGGCAAAGGCAATATATGTAACCTAAACATTTGTATCCCCATAATATGCAGAAATAAAAAGAAACATATACTGGGTAAAAGAATCCTTATTCAATAAAAGGTGCTGGGAAAATTGGATAGCCACACATAGAAGACTGAACCAGGGTCTGCACCTCTCATTACTCACAAAAATTAATTCATGATGGATAACAGATTTAAACCTAAGGCATGGAACTGTAAGGATTCTAGAAGAAAACAGTAGATAAACTCTTATAGACATTGGCCTGGGGAAAGAATTTATGAAGAAGACCCCAAAAGCAATCACAGCAACAACAAAAATAAATAAATGAGACCTGAATTAAATTAAAAATCTTCTGCGCAGCCAAGGAAACAATCAATAAAGTGAATAGACAGCCTACAGAATGGGAGAAGATATTTGCATACTATACATTCAATAAAGGGCTAATAACCAGAATCTACAAAGAACTCAAGCAAATCAGCAAGAAAAAAACAAAGAACCCTATTAAAGAGTGGACAAAGGACATGAATAGAAGCTTTTCAGAAAAAGATAGACTAATGGCCAATAAACATATGATAAAATGCTCATCATCTCTAATCATCAGGGAAATGATAATCGAAACCACAATGAGATATCACCTAACTCCAGTGAGAATGGTTTTTACCAAGAAGTCCCAAAACAAAGGATTCTGGTGTGGATGCAGAGAGAAAGGAATATTTATACACTGTTGATGGGACTGCAAACTAGTACAACCTCTATGTAAAGTAGTATGGAGATATACCACGAAGAGCTATTAATAAAAGTAGACCTACTATTTGATCCAGCAATCCCACTACTAGGTATTTACCCAAAGGAAAAAAGAAATTTTATAAAAAATGACACTTGCACTCAAATGTTTATAGAAACACAATTCACAATTGCAAAGATGTGGAATCAACCCAAGTGCCCATCAATACATGAATGGATTAATAAAATGTGGTATATGTAAACCATGGAGCACTACTCAGACATAAAAAAAGGTGATCTTGAATCTTTTGTAACTACCCGATGGAACTGGAAGCCATTCTTCTTAAAAAAGTATTGCAAGAGTGGAAAAAACAAACACCACATGTACTCAGTACTAAATTGGAACTAATTGATCAGCACTTATGTAAACATATGGAAGTAAAATTCAAGGGAAATCAAGTAGGTGGGAGGGGGAGGTGGGGATGGGTAAATTCACACCTAATGGGTACAATGTACACTATCTAGGTGATGGGCACACTTATAACTTTGCCTCAAACTGTACAAAAGCAATTCATGTAACCAAAATGTTTGTACACCTGTAGTATTCTGAAATTTAAAGAAAAAAATTTGTAATAGAAATTTCTAATGAATTTTTTTTTTAAAAAAGGAGAATCAAAAATTATGTTCTAAGGTATATCACCTGGACCACCCCATGTGGTCCAATGCATTGCCTTTGTGAGTAATGTCATTTTGAGCTAGGGGTAAGAATATGGTATAAAGTTGTAACTCAGGCTAAGAAGGAACCAAAAGAACCATCCAAGGATCTCCTCAATTAGCAGCTGAAATGCTCTATTTATCTTTTCTTATCTTCCTGTTGCTTTCAAGCGTTCTCTTCCTTCCTCCTTTTTATACTGTCCTCTGTATTTCCAGATTTTGTCTTTTCTCTTGGGTGACCTTTCTTTAACGAAGATTCCAGTCCCTTTCAGGGGAATAATCTGATCCAATTCCATCCTTCTATTCAAACAATAAAATTCTGCTCTGTTTATAGACCACACTCCCACAAGATGCCACCAGCTACAGGTACAAAGGTACAAAGGATTCACTGCTCACCTCAGACTTCAGCATGCACTGTCTAAACAGAAAATGTTCCTTCTGCACAGATATTAATTTTCCATGATGATCACCAGATCAGGTGTTTTATTGCCAAACATTGCATGATCTTCTGTAAATTTGCCTCGTCACTCTTTTACAGCCTTGTTGTCTAGTTACAAGGGTGTCTAACCCTATGAAATATTTAAAACCTCAGGAAGGCTATCTTACCAAATGAAATAAATATTTGAAGAAAAGATAAACTCAGATGTGTTTGTTCCAGAATAGTAGCTATGATATAATCTCTGTCTTCATTTGTTGATATTTTCCTTCCTTTAGAGGATTTTTATGCTGTCTTTTGGGGTTTTTTGATACATTTTCACTGCATTATTTTATTTTGAATTCACAAAAATAACTTGGTGACCTGATATATAAAGATGAACTATTATCAGAAGTGCATGTGCTTTTAATTATTTTTGCTTAGTGGTGATGAGCTTACTTTCATGTATTAACATTCTTTTTCCTACCCACTAGTGTTATTGTAAGATTGAAAATATTTACCCAAATATTATCCTGATTTCAATTATTCATTTAGGTAGAGCAACTTTACATTCCAATATGTGACCTGACTTAATAAGCCTTCCATTAAATATATATATGGTGATTTTTTATTTCTGTGCACTGAAAGTATTAAGAAGTTATTTTGTTTTTCATGCTCTTCATGTTGACTTCTGTTGACCTACATCTGACATACAACACCTGTTGGTGATTGCAATGTTGGAAAACCCATGTGAGTACTTTTGTTCAATATGGTGCATGGAAGACAGCCATAGAACAACTCACGACAGATGTTGTTCCTTGCTTACCTGATGTCATTAGCTCTCATTTTTTTAAATAATTCTGAGCACTGTTGGATAAGCCCCAGGAGATAAGCCATAAATGGCCTGAACTAATTATGGTAATTCCATTCCACTATGATTGATCTGGGTGTGAACACCTAGAAATTAAGCCTTTGGCTAGGCGCGTAGCTAAAACAAGAAGTACAATGAGGAAATAATATTTCTCTTTGATTAAAGGATAGAACCTTGTGATGAAATGCCCTTTTCTTCTTGCCTGGCTTCTTTCTCCAGCTTGGAGACAGTGATATGAAGGTTAATGCCTGAATCTGTGTCACCTATTTTGTGACATGAAGCAAATTGCATGAGAATGAAAGCTATCATGCTAAGAAGGGTGGTGTAGAAGGATGGACAGATACTGTGTGACATAATCACTGAGCTACTGAAACAATTCTGGAACTGTTTTTTCTCTGTACTTTGTGTTAATAAGATAAAAGCTGTCCTTTCCTTACAGTAAAAAACATTCCGTATTATACATAGTATCTTTTAATTTCTCATGAAAATGCCAATGATGACACAGGGAAGGTACTACAATAGTAACATTTTTTTAAAAGCCTTTGTCATTACCCATTTTCCTCTACTGAAGATTTGCTAGATGTCTCAGGGAGCGGGGTGCTGGTAGAAGAGGAAGCCAATCATAATCAAGCAGAGATGTTCCTCTCAAATTTTGACTTCATTTTTTACTGGAGGTAGAAGGATTCATTATCTATATTTCCAAAAAGAAAGTCAACTGGTAGGAGTTTTTCTGTGCTGCTTATCTGTTGCTAAGGCCAGTCACAATGAGGAAAGAATCCTCATTGATAGCTTTGCCCACGTACTCCTCTGCTTTTGTCACCATAAAAGTTTATTAATTAAAAAATTATCTGGGAATGCTCCACTGTGTTGCTAGGGCTTAGGCCACCTTGCCCAATGATGACTCAAAGCTGCTAAGATCAAGACATGTTGAGTAAATACAGATCATGGTAATATAAATTCCATTTGCCGTCATGTCATTGGTTTAAACATCCTGTGCTTAAGAAGCATTGTAAATCCTTTATATAAATATCCAAACCACAGCAATAAACATAGCCAGTGTATTGTTACATGTCACTTGAATCCACAAACCTACAATTTGCTACAGACAACTAAATTTCTGTTTTCCTGCCACTTGAATTATTATACGTGCCTTCTCATAGTTGTAAAATTCAAATATTGATTTTAAAAAGCCATTTTGTCAAGTTTATTTGCTTACATGTATCATTTTAAAAGCCAGAATATATAGTAAAAACCATTTAACAAAACTAGTAAAACTCTATCATAGAGGTCCAGAGGAAGGAAGGATTTTAAACATAGAATTGAAATGTGTGTGTGTGTGTGTGTGTGTGTGTGTGTGTGTAAAATTCAGGGAACATTGTCATTTATTCATTAACTCATTATTAACTAAGTTTACATATATGTATATAAGGCTCATAAAGTTGAACTAACATATTAACAAAAAATTAGAAAAACAATGTGAGAATTATATCCTTTTCAAGTAGAATGAACTTCTGGATTCACAGAAAGTGTCTCCACTTTTTCTATTTTCTATGAAACACACACTCCTTTACATAACACAAGCTCTTCAATACTCAGGTCAGTCACACTCCTATTTTTGGTTTTGTTCGACAGATTTCATTATTAGACCTAACATTTTTACCAAGGTTGTCTATAATCATTTGCATTCAAACACTTTTCTTCCTCCTCTTTGCAAAATGTCTAGGACTGTGAACCTGTAGACACTTTCTTAGATGTATTTGTCAACTGATGTTAGGATGGTGAGTGGTCAGGACCCAATGGCTCCAAAACCCTGGGGCCATTCTAGGTCTGTTTAGGAAGATGGAATGAGGAGGGTGAGGAATAGAAGAGTTAGGTAAAATCTCTTTCTCTAGCATTAAAAAAAGTATATACATACCCTGGAAACTTGAATGCTGACTATAATTTTTATAATATTAATGAATTATTGCCAGTTTTTAAATATAATAATGTTAATATGGTTCTATTTTTAAAAGAGTCCTTATAATTTAGAGACACAGACTAAAATATTTACAGGTGAAATGATAGGATGACTGGAATTTATTTCGAAACAATGTAGGAAATGGGAAGTGGGAGTTTACTTGATACAAAATTAGTCATGAATTGCACATGGTTGCTGAGCTTGGTTACATAGTCCCATGCTGATTCATTATGCTATGCTGTCTGCTTTTTAAACAACTCTATATTCATATGTTAAAAACATACATTACAAAGTATATATCTCAATTAATTTTCAAAAAATTGAACACACTTGTATAACTGGCACCCCGATGAAGACACAGAACATTCTCAAGACTTCAGAAGATCCCACTGGTGCCCCTTTTACAAACACCCCCACTTTCCAAGGGTGGTCACCATCTTGACTTCTAACATTATACATTTGCCTATTTATGTTATTTATATAAAGGAAAGCATAGAGTGTACAGTCTTTTGTGGCTATATTTTTTGTTTGATATCAGGATGAGATATTTTGGAATTGTTTCATGTAGTTGTAAGTTATTCATTATCATTGCATCATATATTCTAATGTGTGAATATACCACCATTTACTTATCCATTCTATGGATTGACATTTGGCATTTTCAGGGGTTTTGCTGTTACTACTAGTGCCACTATGAAAATTCTATTTCACGTCTTTTGTTGAGCATATATTCATGCTTTTAAATAAGTATATAAAATTCACCCAGGAATGAATTATTGTGTCACAGGGCATGTATATGTTCAGTTGTATTAGATGCCACGGATCTATTTTCTAAAGATGTTATATCAATTTATATTCATATCTGCATTATTTAAGTGTTCTACTTTCTTCATATCTTTGCCAACAGTTGGTGTTTTCTATCTTTTTCATTTTTCATTTTTTTTTTTACTTCTGGTAGGGAATTAAGGTATTACATTGTGGTTTTATTTTGCAATTCCCTGACAATAATAAAGTTGCGTATCTTTTCACAGGTTTACTGGCTATTTGGATTACCATCTTGTATAATGCACATACTCAAATATTTTATCAATATTTTGTATTTGGGGTATGTCTTATGTTTTCCTTATTGATTGGTAAGAATTCTTCATATGTTCTGAATAAAAGAGTTATTTTTCAGATATATTTCAGAGAATCTCTTCTTCTACTCTGTGGGCTATCTTAGAGGTTTCTTTTGATATATAGAAGTTCTTGATTTTAACACAATCCCCTTTACCAATGTTTTCCTTTATCTTTAATGCTTTTTGTGTACTGTTTTTAAAAATCTTTGCCTCATCTAAGCCATAAACATGATTTCTTACATTTTCTAAAAGCTTTAATTTTTTCATATCACATATAGATCTATAATATATTTGCAATTGATTTTTATATATGACATGAGACAGGGAGTCAAAGTACACTTGTCTTTCATATGAACATCTAATTTACCCAGCACCATAGTTAAAAAGCTATTTTTGTCTAGTGCATTGCTCAGTCAGCTTTGTCATGAATCAGATATCTAAATAACTGTAGGTTTATTTGTGGATTCTCTATTCAATTCTCCTGTTCAGTTTGCCTATTTTTGTACTTCTGTTAACACTGTGTTAATACTATTGGTAGAATTTTAATGTCCTTGTATGCTGACTCCTATATCTGGATCATTCATGAGTCAACTGTCTAATAATTGTTGATTTCATGTGAGACATTTGGTAATGTGAGTTCCCATCAGAGAAGTTCTCAGATGTCCTTTCTTAGGAAGATATGGAGAAAGATGAACATTTAAATTCCATCAGGGATTGTGCCAAGGCAGAGCTGGGTTGCAGTTTTAATAAGACTCAGTTTAGGTCTGATTCATGTCTACATTAAAGGCATACCCTTTCTGAAATTTCAATTGAGATTTTCTCGGTGCTTGCTTCTTTAAGCTTTGAAACATTGTAAAAGATTGATTCTGTCATCAGAGATTCTTAAGTTACTTCTTTATATCCTTACCTCACATAGCCTTAAATTTTGGTATCTTGAGGAGTACTGGTTGGTGCTTTTAGGCAGTGAAACCACTCAGGATCCCTGTCTGCCCTTTAGAAGTGTTTTGTTTTCTTCTTCTTCTTCCCGTACAGTTCTAGAACTCAGAAAATGACCTGTGGGGAAATTTGCTATGCAATTTAACCCCTTATGTTTCCAATTCATTACCATTCCATGTGACCACTAAAAGCTTTGCTGGCCTCCCTTTTCTCCTGCAAATTCCCTCTGTGCAGTCTAAACTCTATCTTCTGTCCATGCTCAGAATTTTCAAATACTCTCAGAAAAGAAAAATTCTGGCTATCATCAATTTACTTCAAACAGGTCTAATGATCTCTCTATAATTTCAGTTTATCTAATTTTTATTGCTTCTACTGCTCTATGATGCCTTTAAAAATCTGGTTTGCATAATTTATCTGACTTTTTCTAGTTGTTTTGGTAGGAGGGTTAGTCTGCTGTTACAACATCATAATCACATGCCTATTTCACCTGATTTTCTGAATATACAACTTCCCACAATAAAGTGTATAAAAGAAAAGAGTATCTCCAGAAAAGCTGTGCTAAGTCTTGAAGAAGGTTTAAATAATATTTTTGAGGAATAATATATAGTAATTCATTTATGTAGTTACTAGGAATGGTCTTCTTTATGTCTCTCAAGAAGCATGAAGAACCGGTATATAGAGCAGAAATTGTGTTTCAGAGCCCTTATTTAAGAATCCTCTCTTCTTAGGGCAAGCAGCCAGCAAAAAAACCTGATGGTATACAGAAGAATGCACCAGACCAGGAATGCCAAAAGTGACTTTTCTTAATCCCCAGGAAAGAGAAATGTTAAGAAATAAAAAAGAACCTGTGGTCAATAAAGTGAGCTCTTGGAAGGTTTGGGCTGCAAGTTGAAGAGAATCCAGCTGAAATTTGCCAAAGTGAAAAAGCAGTATATTGGCTATAGCCAAAAGTGGAGCTGATTTCAGCCACCGGCAAAGAATAATGGAAAATAGATTCTCAAATAAAAATTGTGGCTGTCTCTGAAAAGGGAAGGATGAATGGTAGGGAAGCCAACCATAAATGTGCCCTTCAAAATGTATGGAAAAGACTTAAGTAATCAACAAAGTGTTTATTTTTTATTTCATTTCAGTCATGGACTCCCTTGATAATCTCATAAAAGCAATACACAATTTCCCTAGGAAAAATTATACATATGAAATCACATTATTTTAGGTAGTACCCAGACTCCTTAAAATCCACTGGATCCATGGGATCCTAACTCTTCAAACTATATAACAATGGGAATAAAGTAACTAAGACCCAGTATGAGAAATTGTCTCAGGATCTGTGATTCCTATCATACATGTTGTATTAAATTATATTCTAGGGATGTTAGACTGTCTTTTTCTCTCTAAAGATAATTTCATTTTTACAAAAATTAGAGGCAGGAGAAGAAATCCCATTCATGTGAATATTGGTATATAAAATATATATAGTAATTTTCTTAAAATTTCTATTATTAAAAATCCTTGATTTTATTTAATTATTAGCATTTTTCTAAGAAAATTAAAGATAAGAAAGCTTGTAACACTTCTAGGAAATAAGAAACCACAGTTTAGAGTCATACTCATTTCAATGTACCTGTAAAATTTTCAGATGAAAAAAATCTCGCCCCTTTCAAAGTATCTGTAATGCTACCATGTTAAATTTGCTGAAGAATTTTTGGTACACATAATTTTGCCTTTTCCCCCAAAATATAATACAATATATTAGGAGAAAATGGTTGTCAAACACACTGACTCACATATTAAAATTATGACTCAGCAACACAAGACACACACATGAGGACATCTGCCACACCTCAGGCACTTTCAGCACATCTAAGGTTTGCCCTGTGTGTGCCCTCTGCAATTACAGCTCTTTGGGCTACAGAAGAGAATTTAAGGGCAATGAAATCATATGCTGAAAAGGAAAAAAATGTTACAAAATATTAGAAGAAAAGTAAATTTACTAAATACCAAGAGCGTGAAATATTGAGCTGTGTATACTGAAAGCACAAATATATTTAGAGTGAATCCTGAAATAAACCTGGGAGGCTATATCAGTGGGTGAAGGATTTGATTTAGCCATGTGATGCTGTTGCAAAACACATATAAAAGAATACAGAAACTATGAAAAGCAAAGACTGCTCTAAAGTTTTCAAACTTTTCTTTGTGGGGGATGAGAGCAGCACCAATCTTTCTTCAAAGGTTCATTCAGAACCCCAATATATATAACAGGTAAACACAGCGCTACTGTGGTTGAACCAAGAGTGGAGGGTTCAAAGCCCTTTTCTAAGCATTCTCCATCATACTGCAGTAGCCCCTCCAGAGTAGCAGTGGGAAACTTACAACTTTACAAAGAACCACTTTGAATATCAGTGAGGTGGAGAAAAGAAACAGGGAAAAGTATGATGCTAGTCAGTGCCCAGAGGGTATTAGATGATGGAGCTGCTGCTAAGAGAATCAGGAGCCAGTGAGAGAGCCTTCTGGATGGCTCAGGAGATTGCTGGAGAGTTTCTTCTCTCAAGAGACTCAGGCCTGCACTACCTTTCTAGTTCCTACTCCACTTCCAATCCAAGTATGTCCTAAAACAAACTTAAATTTGCTTGTATTTATCTGAGTGCTTTTAGTTTTATAAAACAGGAACATTTCATCTTTATTTTCTTGATCACTGAATCAAATGTTTGTGGTAAAATGTTTCATCCTTGTATATGTTACTCTATAACTCTTTAAAAATTATGAAAAATTAAAGGTAACAGATAATATGATATTATAATTAATATATCATTATTATATCTGTTAATTTATTTAACCAATATCTTTTGGGCCAATTCTGTGCCAGGCCCTTTGCTACATGCTAAGTATACAGTGGTAGGTAATTAAGACATTGATTCTGCCATGATTATTTTTATTATTAAAGAAAGAGAGGAGGAGGGGAGAGAGGAGAAATCATATGACACTGGTTCATATTGTTTATAATATCTGAGAACATTAGTTTTTAAGTTCATCTTTATTATCATAATAGTATATAGAATATCATTATATTGAGATGGGATTGCCCAGGGGTGACAAGTCTCTGAGTCTGAATACATGAGTATAAACTGCAGCTGCCACTTCCTAGCTATGGACCTTGGGCAAGTTACCTAATCATTCTGTTCACTTCATCTGAAAAATAGAATTATAGGACCTGTCTCATTGGGTGATAGTGATGATTAATTGATTTGGCAATCTATGAAGTACTTAGTATAATAGTCAATAAATTATTTAAGCTCTATGAAATCCTGCTCCGCCACCATCGTTATAATAGCATCCCTGCAGCAGACATGACAACATCCCACAATCTTTTTTGTCAACATTGGGAAAACAGAAATCCTTGTACTGAATAGTTGGACACAGGAACATTTAAAGATCATTTATTAAGAGATACGCCTGAGAATGTGTTACAGCCCAATGGGTCCCTGCCCAAGAGGAGGCCATTATACTGAGACAGAAGAAGTTGCAGCAGAGAAAGCGTTTAATATCACAAGGCACCAAGTGAGGAGATGGGAGAAACTTCTCAAATCCATCTCCCCAAGAATTTGGGAGCTAAGGTTTTTAAAGGTAGTTTGGCAAACAAAAGGCTATGGAATTGGGTCTACTGATTGGGTGGGGATGGACTCATAAGGTTGGAAAGCAAAAATTGTCTTCTTGGCTGAGAGAGTTCCTGGGCAGAGGGTCATAGGACCTATTAGGACAGTTTCCATGTCAGTTGTTGCCCTTGAATGCAGAGTCTGGAAGATATCTCAAAGACTAGTTTTAGATTTTACAATGGCAATGTTACCTGTAGAAGCAATTGGGGAAGTCACAAATCTTACACCTGAGTGATCTGTTAAGAAAGCAAATTAGCAAGTAAAACTTCCTCCTGAATTCTTAACAGATTCCAAAATTATCATGCCTATCTTCATAAACCATCCATTTGATAATCATTCTATAACATCTGTACAAATCACCTTTACCCTTTTTATCCATGTTCCCCAAATCAGTTCAGCATGTGTTTGTTCTCAGACTTCCAAATTTCCTTACAGATTACCAGTGAGTGGTATGGTATTCTCTCCTATGATTTTCCACATGGGGATAAAATTATTTTGAAAGAGGAGGCATAAACTCATTTTAAAAATTCTAGAAAACTGCTTACAACTTCCTGATCTACTATCAGCCTCTACTTCCCTTTTTCTCCTTTCCAGTTAAAAACATGATTGTCCTAGACAGAGAAGCTAAAATCTGGCTGGGCGCGGTGGCTCAAGCCTGTAATCCTAGCACTCTGGGAGGCCGAGGCGGGTGGATTGCTCAAGGTCGGGAGTTCAAAACCAGCCTGAGCGAGACCCCGTCTCTACTAAAAATAGAAAGAAATTAATTGACCAACTAAAAATATATATAGAAAAAAAAAATTAGCCGAGCATGGTGGCGCATGCCTGTAGTCCCAGCTACTCGGGAGGCTGAGGCAGTAGGATCGCTTGAGCCCAGGAGATTGAGGTTGCTGTGAGCTAGGCTGACGCCACGGTGCTCACTCTAGCCTGGGCACCAAAGTGAGACTCTGTCTCAAAAAAAAAAAAAGAAAAGAAAAGCTAAAATCTGAAAATCATTTGAGTAACTCTTCTCTTTTTTGAAAAAAAGTCACTAAATATTTATAGTATTTCACATCAACCAATGGAACAGATTAGAGAACCTAGAAATAAAACCATATAGCTATGACCAATTGATTTTTGATAAAGCAGACAAAAACATACACTGGGGAAAGGATGCTCTATTCAATAAGTAGTACTGGGAAAATTGGATAGCCACATGCAGAAGAAAGAAACTAGATCCCTATCTCTCATCATACACAGAAATTAACTCAAGGTGGATTAAAGCCTTAAATGTAAGACATGACACCATAAAAATTCTAGAAGAAAAAATTTTAAAAAAACTCTTTTGGACATTGACCTATGCAAAGAATTTATGGCTAAGACCCCAAAAGCAAATATAGCAACAATAAAAATAAATAAATGGAACTTAATTAAACTAAAAAGATTCTGTACATGAAAAGAAATAATCAACAAAGTACATAGATAACCTATGCAATGGGAGAAAATATTTGCAAACTATACATCCAACAAAGGGCTAATATTCAGAATCTACAAAGAATTCAAACAAATCAGCAAGAAAAAAGCAAATAACCCTATCAAAAAGTGGGCAAAAGACATAAGCAGATTTTTTTCAAAAGAAAATAGACAAATGGCCAAGAAACATATGAAAAAATGCTCAATATCACTAATTATCAGGGAAATTCAAATTAAAACCACAATGAGATACCACCTTACCCCTATCAGAATGGACATTAGTAAAAAGTAAAAAAAAAAAAAAAAAAAAAAAAAAAAAGATGTTGGTGCAGATGCAGTGAAAAAGAGACTGCTTATACACTGTTAGTGGAAATGTAAACCAGTACTTCTATGGAAAACAGTATGGAGATTCCTCAAAGAAATAAAAGTAGACCCACCATTTAATCCAGCAAACCCTCTACTGAGTATCTACCCAAAGGAGAAGAAGTCACTATATAGAAAAGACATCTGCACCTGAATGTTTATCACAGCACAATTCACAATTGCAAAGATATGGAGTCAACCTAAGTGCCCATCAACTGATGAGTAGATGAAGAAAATGTAGAGCTGGTCCTGTACTCTTCCATAGTCAGGCCACTGCCTGGGGTGCTTTAGTCATTCCAGTGGAAGATGAATATAACCTGCATGGTGATGTATAAAAACGGCAGTTTCCTCCCTGACTTCAGAGAAGCTGGCTCCAGAAGGTTGAGATCAATCTTGAATAAGTTTGTGTTGCATTTACTTTTACAAAAAAAAAGAATATATAAATAACCACACACCACTGAGTACTACTCAGCCATAAACAGGAATGAATTAATGCCTTTTGCAACAACTTGGATAGAACTGGAGACTATTATCCTAAGTGAAGTATCTCAGGAATGGAAAAACAAATACCACATGTTCTAATTTATAAGTGAGAACAAAATGAGAGTACACATAGTCATAATGTGGTATAATGGACAATGAAAACTAAGAACAGGAAGGGTAGGAGGGGAGTGATAGATAAAAATCTACCTATAGGGTACAATGTACATTATTCTGGCGACAAGTACACTGAAAGCCCTGACTTCAGCATGATACAATCCATCCATGCAACAAAAAACACTTGTACCCCATACATTTTTTAAAAAAATTTACGGTATTCATTTGCTTTATTTATAATTCAGAAGCAGTTATGACTGGACTTCTCAGTATTTCAAGTTGTGATACTTTAATATAGAAGGCTACCCAAAAGATCAAAAGTCACTTTATGAAAAAGACACCTGCACTCGAATGTTTATAGCAGCACAATTCACAATTGCAAAGCTATGGAAACAACCCAAGTGCCGATCAATTCATGAGTGGATTAATAAAATGTGGTATATGTATACCATGCTCCTGATCGTAGGGAAATGCAATTCAGTTTTTCACCATTAAGTGTGATGTTACCTGTCATTTTTTGTAGTTCTTTATTAATTTGAGGAAGTTTCTCTCTATTCCTAGTTTTCTGAGGCTTTTCCATAAATGGTTATTGAAATTTGTCAAATGCCTTTTTTCATCACTTGATATGATCACATGATTTTTATTCTTTAGTCTGTTGTTGTGGTGAATTACACTGATTAATTTTTAAATATTAAACCAGTCTTGAATATCTGGAATAAATCCCACTCGATCATGTATAATTGGCGACATATAATTCTTTTTATAAGTTGGTGGATTTGATTTCCTAATATTTTGTTAAGGATTTTTGCATCTATACTTAGATGAGACATTGATCTGTAGCTTTCCTTTCCTATAATTTCTTTATCTGGTTTTGGTAATTACTGCATTAGAGTAGCCCTAACCTCAAAGAATGAGTTCAAAAGTGTTCCTTCCTCTATTTTCTATAGCAGATTATGGGGAATTATCATTTCTGTCTTAAATGTTTGCTAGAATTTCCCAGGTAAACCCTAGGAACCTCTGATACTTTTTATTTTGAATATTATTGTTTATTAAATTTCTTTAAGTTATAGGTTCTTTTAGTTTACGTATTTCTCGTTTTGTGAGTTTGGGTTGTTTTGATCATTCAAGGAATTTGCTTTTTTCCTCTAAATTATCAAATTTCTGGGAATAGGGTTGTTAATGATTTTCTGTACCTTTTTAATATCCCTAGGATCAGATTCTTTCATTTCTGATATTAATAATTTGTGTTACTTCTCTTTTGATTCTTTATTAGCCTGGCTAGAGGTTTACGAATTTTATTGATCTTTTTAAGGAATTGGATTTTAGTTTCCTTCATTTTATCCATTGCCTTTCTGTTTTCAATTTCATTGATTTCCTCTCTAATTTTTATTGTTTCTTTTCTTCTGTTAGCTATAGGCTTAAATTTTATCTTCTTTTTCTAGTTTTCTAAGGTGGAAGTTTATATTATTAATTTTCAGTCCTTTTCTAATATATTCATTTAATGCTATAAATTTCTCTGTAAGCACTATGTTTTTAGTATCTCACAAATTTGTTAAGTTGTATTTTTACCTCCAGTTAGTTAAAAATATAACATTTTAAAATTTCTCTTGAGACTTCTTCTTTGACCCATGTGTTATTTAGAAATGTGTTGCCTATTCTCCAAATATTTCAAATTTTTCCATATATTTTTCTGTTATCGATTTATAATTTTATTTTGGTCAGAGAACATATTTTATCTGCTTTTTAAAAAAATTGTTAAGTTGTTTTTTATGGCTGAGAATATGGTCTATCTTGGTGAATATACCATGTGAGCTTAAGAAGCATATATATTCTGATAGTATTTGATGGAGAATTCTAAAAATATCAATTTGACCAAGTTGATTGCTAATGCTGTTTCGTTCAATTATATCCTTACTGATTTCTTGCCTGCATGATATATCTATTTCAGAAAGATGGGGTTTGAAGTATCCAGTTATAGTAATGTATTTATGTTAGTATTTTTCTTTTCAGCTTTATCATTTTTGTTGCTAGAAGCATATACGTTAGAAGCATATACGTTGTTAGAAGCATATACGTTAAGGATTGTTATGTCTTCTTGGAGAATTGACCCTCTTATCATTATGTAATACTGTCTTTATTGTTGATAATTTTCCTTGTTCTGAATTCTGCTTTAAAATTAATATAGCTACTCCTGCTTTCATTTGATTAGTGTTAGCATGGTATATCATTCCCCATCCCTTTACTTTAAACTTATCTAAGTCTTCCTATTTAAAATAAGTTTCTTATATACAACATATACTTGGATTTTATTTTGTTTTTTAACCCACTCTGACAATCACTATCTTAATTGGTATATTTAGATCACTCACATTTAAAGTGGTTATTGCTACATTTGGATTGATATCCACTATGTTTGTAACTGTTTTCTGTTTATTACTCTTATTCTTTGTTTCTTTTTTTTTTTTACTTCCTATTTGTATTAATTTCCTAGGGCTGCCATAACAAATTGCCACAAACTGGGTGGCTTAAAAGAACAGAAATTTATTCTTTCACAAATCAGGAGGCCATAAATCCAAAATATAGTGTCCATATTATTGTTTCCTTCTGGAGACTCA
>VSMD01036226.1:0-19262 GCA_008750895.1 Mirza zaza
AATAAGTTAAGATGTATTAGAGCACATCATGCTAATTTATGTATTGTCCATAACTGTCTTTGTGCTACAATGTAGAGTTGAGTGGTTGCAACATTATGGCCTGCAAAACCTAAAATATTATCTTGCCCTTTGCAGAAAATGTATTCTGAGTAATCAGGATAAACTTGTACAAAAGTATAACATAGTTTTATCCTCATGGAGCTTACATTCTAACATGGCACTAAAAACTTATAGTGAAATTTAAAGAAAAAGTATAGGAGAAACTCTCTCCTATAGGAGAGAGTCTAACCTTCAATTATTCATAAGCTCATTATTCTTTCTTTCTTTTAAGGAGGACTTCTTCATTCCTATTTCTATAACTCTGGCTCATGTTCCACTCTCTTCAAGTTTGAGTAATTAAAATACCCTGTAAACTTGTCTTTTCCTCTCAGTGCTTTCTCCCTTTGGTGTATTCTGGGTAGCATTTCCAGGGCAGACATGCTTCAGATAAGTATTAATTGGCAATTGTGTTCGGAATACGATTCTGTTTTAATTTTTCCACATTGTGACACCAAACCACTACCACTGCTTTGTCCACCACTGAGATTTCCCACAGTTACAGCCCTGCCTTGACCTGCCCAGAGATGGAGACAACAGTGGGTTTTGCCAGCAGGTGAGGCAAGGCCAGTGTTCACCACATTGTCTAGTGCCCCCTGTTTTTCTCCCTGATCCAGGAAAGAGCCACTTCATTCATAATTTTCCTGCCAGAAAACACCCTGGAAATGTCTTAGCTTGCAACCCCCAGTCTATAAACTCTCCATTAAAGCCATACTGACTTACTCAACATCTTCCAAACTGTACTGATTATATAACTAACGTTAGTTATTTGTTACTAAGAACAAATTATCTCAAAACTGTTTCTTAACACAATAATAGATTTTTTTTAAATCCTGTGGTTTCTTTTGGGCGGGTTTGGAAAGTGGCTTACTTCGGTGGCTTTTGTGTAGGGTCTTTCATGAAGTTGCATACAAGATGTTGGTCTGGATTCCATTCATGTGAAGGCTGGGCTGAGTCTGTGGGGTCCTCCTTAAGTAGATGGTTCACTGTAGAGATGGAAAATGGTTGTTGGTGTTGGCTTTGGACCTCTCCTCCTCATGCCATGAAGACTAGCTTCACGGAGCAAGTGGACCAAGAAAACAAGGCATATGCCATAGTATTTTTAATAAAAAAATTAAAATTTAATTTACAGTATCTATTAAGACATAGCCTCAGAAGTCACACTGTATCATTTCTGTAATATCCTGTTTGTTACGCAGGTAAGTCTTAACGTGGGAGAGAATGACAGAGGAGCGTGAATATCATGGGGTGAGAATCACTGAGGCCATTGTGGAGCCTGGACACTACACAGTCCTGACCTCTCCTTTTCTATCTCCTTTTCAAAGGCCTGTGCCTTTGCTATCGTCTCTCTGTCTGGAATGTTCTCTCTTGTTTGTTTTTTTTTTCCCTGTTTCCTGCATCTAACCATTTCTTGATATTCATCTTCGTCCTATCTTCCCTGTGACACCTTCTCTGAATCCTTTGCTATCTTCTGTCTGGAATGTTCTCTCTTGTTTGTTTTTTTTTCCCTGTTTCCTGCATCTAACCATTTCTTGATATTCATCTTCGTCCTATCTTCCCTGTGACACCTTCTCTGAATCCTTTAACCTGAAGAAGTTGCATCTTCCATTGTTCTCCTGTGGTCTCATTATCAATATCACACATTTTGGCAGTTACTCGCACACAGGAAATAATTTTTATTCACAAGTGAAATATTCTGAAAAGCTCTGTTCTTCCTGAATGAGGAAATGTTTTAATATTAAATATGACTACAAAAACGTGCATAAGGCATTGAAAAAAGCCCTCAATTATAGATTGAACCATATTATAGTACATAACATGAGTAATATTAACATGGTGTATTTGATAGATGTCAGAGATCAATGTCTACCAGAACAGTACTACTCAACTTAAATATTTATATGAATCATGTAGGGACCTAGTTAAATACAGATTGAGGTTCGGTGGGTATAGGGTGGGGTCTGAGATTCTGCCTTTCTAATAAGCTCCCAGGTGATGCCAATGCTGCTGGTCCGTGGAACACCTTTGAGTAGTGAGGTACTAGAAGATGAGCATAAAATAAAATAAGAATTGAAAGTAGATCAGACAAGAGAAGTAATGAAGAGAATCATAGTTGTGTTCAAGCACTAGAATTGCCAAGGCATAAATACTTGAAATCATGAATCATCCACGTATTTATTTCTGTAGTGCTGTTGATTATCTTTATACATATATGTCTTTCCTCCCCCAGCCTTACTTGTACATTATTTTGGATGGAGGGCATTCATGTCACCCATAGAATTGGAGCATAGTTCCTTGTCCTTAGCAGTCGCTACATAAGTGTATACTGCTTGATTACTCTGCTACTGATTCTCAGCCAGGCATTTATGAATTCCCATCATTACTTCCCCAAATTTTCTCAAAATAGTCTTTTTTCATTGTAGGGACCTCAAAACACCTTTATATTATAAATATGAATTTATTTATTTTGTTTACAATCCCTTACATTACATAATATGATTGTTCATAATAAAATAAAACTTTCTTGGGTGCAAATATTGGGTAAATTAACATCAAATTAATAGAATTCTTATGTTCAACATTTATGTGCACATATGGTAGTAACATTCATCAGGTCAGGCAGGTGTGGGGAACATGGGGGTTGAGTATATTCATACCTAATGGGTGCAGTGCACATCATCTGGGGGATGAATGTGCTTGAAGTTCTGACTCAGGCAGGGCAAAGGCAATGTATGTAACCTGAACATTTGTACCACTGTAATACGCTGAAATAAAAAAAAAAAAAATTCTCATCCTCCGGTCAAACTCCAGACCAATTAAATCTGAATCTTTCAGGAAGGGCCTAGATATTAGTGTTTTTTAAAAGTACCCTGGGCAATTCCAGAATAAAACAAAAGTTGAGGTATATCAGTTTAAATCACATCCTACTAGATTTTAAAATAGAATGATTATACTTTTATTGCTGTGCCCAAAAGCATATTTTACAATATGTAATTTAGAAATATCAATGAAGGCCAATTCAGAGAAAAACATCTACCCTTTTTTTCCTTGCAAGATGTAGTTGTGTCAATTTATAAATAAGCATGAATAAGCTATAGTAATTTTTGTAATTACAGAGTAAATGAACTTTTCCTTAAATGAAGATAGTTTCCTAATCATATAGAACTTGTTGATGTAGGTTGTACTTTTTAGCAAATAGATCAGATCATTTTGCCGAATTATCCTAGTTATTTTAAAAAACAGATATTTCACAAATACTTTGTACGTGCCAGCCAAAGTCAGTCTCAGTTCTAAATAGGATGTTGTTATATGCCTGCCTCATAAATGTTAGCATCATGAAAAGCATTTCTGTTGCATTTGAGAGTGCTTTAGCTTGGAGGAAATGATACTTACCTTGTTGAGTCAATTTCAGAAACTGGAAAACACAGAATAAAGGCTTCCTAGTATGGTTGCTAGAACCCTGAGCCTAGAGAAAGAGAACCTGGCTTCTCCCTGAACTCTGCCTCTTATTATCTGTGTAACCCTTGGCAAGTAAATGAGGGGGTTGGAGCAGAAGGCTTATAAGATTCTTAGAGCTGGAAAAGGGGTGGAGTGAGGGACTAATGTGCTTCAAGTGCTTTTAGGTTAGATACTGTGTGAAGAGATTTTAAATAATTCTCATGGAACTCTCAAACATTGAATGACTCTATAGAAGGACTTTCAAGTGGGAAGACACAAAAGTCACTAGATTGTTAAATGAAGCCCCTGAAAAAAATTAGATAATATAAAATAAAAAACACATTAATTGCTTTGGCTCTAATTCTCTCATAGGGAATTTTACACATCATTAATTCCAACCCCTTTGAATTACAGACAAGTAAACTGAGACCCAAAAAGCTAAAATGATTTGTTTTTACTGACATAAAATAGCACACCAATGGGGAATGAGAATTTGTCCAGTTTAACAATCTGATCCTTTACGTCAACCAAAATCTTCCTTATCATCGTCATAATTCACCATTTCATTCTGCATGGAGGAGGTGAAGGATCTAAGACTTACATTCATGGTAATTCAGAATTTCTGAAGCTGGTATCTCAGGAAGATTTGCACAAGTGGCCTGGGCTATGATACATGGGACTTGATGTTATAAGTCCAGGTTGGCAAACCATTGGCTGCTATCGGTGGGACTGCCTAACTTGGAAGGTTTTCTGGATAAGTACTTTTTGTAGCTGGATTCACAAATGTCACCCATCCAAGTCAAAAGTCATGTTTCTTCCACTGCCCTTTAGAGTCACAGGTAGTAAATGACAAAGCAACATTAATTTCATGCATACACATACATGCAGTGCATACTAATCACACAGAGACATCACTGGTGCCATGCACACAGTTGATCCTGGGTGAAGGAGTTGAGTGTGAAGAACTGAAACAGTCATTCTCAAAGTCTGGCCAGAGATCAGTTAATTTACCACCATTTTACCAGGGTTGATGAAGTTATGCTCAGGGCAGATACGTAACTAAAATCTAGATAACCTGTACCAAGTTGTCATGTTAATCATCCGGTTAGTTTTAAAAAAAGAAAAAAACAACAAATAATGATTATGCCTCTGTTTTATGCCAGGCATTGAGAATATGGTGATGAATGAGACTAAACAGAGAAAGAGTCCAAACCATGTTTATAAAACTTAAAAAAATAAGATCCCATTAGGCATTACTAGTGTGATAAGGAAGATACAGAATATCACAGAGCATGGAGAATGAAAAGCAAAGGCAGCAGGATGTGGGTGGTACTGGAGCTCTTCTCTTAGAGGCAGTAACATTTGAACTGAGATTGGAATGTTGAGAGTGAAGCAGCATCACAGAGTTCGTAGGGGAAAGTGTTTCAAGCAGAGGAAGAAGAAAATGCAGCAGGAACAGGTCCTGAGATGAGACTGCAGAGCTAAGGGCTTCCACAAGAAGAGGTGTAGTAGTAATAGTGGGGGTTCCAAAGTCTTTCTTTCAGTCATATGTTTATTAATTTATTATTTATTCATTAAAATATGCCTTGAGGGCTACTATGTGTCATTCACTATTCCAGACATAGTCCCCTGGCCTCATGAAGCTTACATCTTGGTGTGGGGCACTGACAATAAGGATTGTAATACACATGATAATAAGCAAATTGTATAATATGTGAGAAGATAAGCACTGTGGGGAAAAGAAAAATGAGGATAAGGAGGACCAGGAAGCTGGGGATGAGAGGGTGTCAGGGAAGGCCTGGTTGGGAAGGGGAGACACAGGTGAGGCCACCAAAGGACGCATGAGAACTGGCCACACAGGTGTGTGGGAAACAGCACCAGGGAAGGGGGACAATGAACACAGAGACGTGTTGGAGACACAGCAAGGAGGCCCTCGTGGCTGAAATAGGGTGAGTGAGGAGAAAAATGGTGGCAGAGCTAATCAGAAAGAACCAGATCATGTTCAGTGACATGGGCCCTTTAGCTCATCCCCTCGGAGGAACAGGTGAGCATTGCAGGGTTCTTTGCCATCCTTCCAGGATCAGTTCAGGCAAAGAACCAAAAATTCCATCTCAGCTACAACCTGGGAGGCTGGGCTCCCCCTGCAGGGTGACACTGGGATGGAGCCTGCCACAATGTCAGGTGTGGTGGCTCTGTGGATGGCAGTGGAGGGGGAGAGCCAGCTGGCTCTTCTAGGTGCCTGCTATCAAAAAAGGGAATAGTGCGGCTTCACTGGGAAAATCTTTTCAACACTTGTGAATCTAGGAGTGCTTTAAAAATTTGACACATAGTAACTGTATATTATTTGTACATGTTTATGGGGTAAAGAGTAAGTTTGGAAGCTTATACTGTGTAGAGTCATCAAAACAGGACAATTAGCATATCCATCGCCCCAAACATTTCTCATTTGTGTAGAGAACATTCACAATTGTTCTTTCTAGCTGTTTGAACATATGTAGTGAATTATCATTGACTGTGGTCATGCTGCATTGCCATAGAACACAAGAACATACCCGTCCTATCTAGCTGCGATTGTGTATTCTTCATCTAATCCCTTACTATCCTCCCATCCTCTACCCTTCCCAGCCTCTAGTAAACACTGTTCTGCTCTCTTCTTCTATAAAATCAACTTTTCAGTTTCCACACAATCCAATTTAAAAATGGGCAAAAGATCTGAATAGACATTTTTCTAGAGAAGACATACAAATGGCCAATCAATATATGGTAAATACTCAAAATCACTAATTAGGGAAATGCAAATGAAAACCACAATGAGACATATCACTCCAGTTTGAACGGCCGTTGTCAAAAAGACAAAAAATAACAAGTGGTGGCAAGAATGTGGAGAAAAGGGAGCTTTTATACTCTGTGATGGGAATGTGAGCTGGTACAGCCACCACAGATAACAGTGTGGAGGTTCTTCGAAAAACTACAAATCCGGGAGCCTTTCTGATTTCCTAAAATGACAATAGCAAGCTGGTCCCTAGAATTAAAATATAAATACACACCCAAAGCCATATAAAAAGAAAAGTACCTGAAGCAGTCCATAAAACTTTAAATTTCAATAGAGTACTAATTTAATCAGGGAAACTTTACAGCATTTTTTCTGTCTCCATTAAGCATGTTATATGGTCTCTGAGAACTCTGAATATATGCGTCCAAAAGGGAAGTTATACTCTCCTTTTATCTCTAACAGATGTGGGCATCAAATGTTTATGGGCATGAAACTCTTTCCATTAAAGGAAACCTTGTCAAGTAGCCGGATTTTTCTTTTATTACGTTGTTTTATGCTCAAAACATTTCTTTCAGGGCCACATAAATATGAAAAAAAGCTATGTAGTATTTTCATAACATGCTGATCTGTCACTACTGTTTTTGGCAGAATTTCTCCCAAAGTGATCTTTGAGTTACTGGTTTCTAGGTGGCCTCCAGTCTTGACCTTCCAGGGGTCTCAAGGACAGTGATAGATTGGTCTCCAGAGACCACTTTCGGGGCTCCAGCTTTTTATTAACACACAAGCAAAGTTTTCTTTTCCTGAAGTCGTTTTATTCACCCTTGCCATTTCCTTTCACAGCCTTTTATAGAAACAGAATTAAATTGTACTGGGACTAACAAGGGGGAAAAATAATTCACTCATATTTTATCGTTTTAATATCTTTCATTAGCATCACCAGTGATTTATGTTTCCTAATCCTTTGCTCCTCTATTTTGTATTCTCCAAGTCTATCAAGAGTGTTGAAGGCAGGTAACGCAGGTTTTCCAGGGAGAATGTGTAATGGGAAATGTGGGGGCAGGTAAATGAAGCTTTATTTTCTCATTCATCTTTCACTTTGTTTTCCAAAGCTGGGGACACTGGTTTGCATGCCTCTCGTCAGTTACAGGGAGCAGGGAAGGGAATGCCCAGTAATCTTTATCTTGTATATATTAATTGCTGAATTAAGCTAAGTAAGAAGGTTGCTTCGTGCAGATGGAAGGCTCTGGGCATTTGTCAGTGACTCACTTCTCAGCATATTTAGAAGCATTTCTTTCCTCTTCAGAACCACCCAGCCCTGACCATTAGATTAGCCTTTTTCATTTCTTCCTGCTTGATCCCCATCACCTGGCCTTCCAAGGGAGGAAGCCCCCCACCACCACCACATGCCCTGAGATCCTGACTGGGTGCAGTGATAGCCCACACACACATCCTAGCTTGGCAAAATTGCATGTGCTTTTCCTTACCACTGCATGTTGCTTTTGTGCTTTGATTTTGCAGAGGTTATTTTTTAAAGGTAGGTATCAGAATACTTCTTCTTGGATGCTGGAATATACTACATACATACCTGCATACACTTTCAGTGCATTTGTGACAGTTGGCCTGAATCGGTCTTTGCTTTCAGGTAATATCATCCTTGCTTGTGGTTTCTTAGGCAAAACCACGAAGGGTTCCCATTTTGCTGAATCTCTGTGTGTTACTGATTAAGAGAGAGTAACTGTGATGGTTGTGCGCCATCTGACAACATTTTCTGAATACTGCTGGCATCTTTTTCCCTTGGGACCCCCTGGGTTTCAAGGATTTGATTTGAATTTTTCCATTCTATTTCTTAAAATGCATGACTAAGAAACTGTTGCTTTTTTCAATGATTTTTTTGTTATTCTCTTTGAAAAAAGAAGGCAAAACAGGTATATTATTCCCAAGAATACCGCAGTCCCATTCTTTGGTGATGCCACCTTCTAATTTAAAGTGATCTGCCAGTCCACATGTTGCTTCTAGCACTTGTCCTTGTTTAAGAGCATACAACAGTTAACTTCAAACTTTTTCTCGCAAAGGTTAGGGTAAATATTTAATCTTTGAGGGTTTTACACTCTCTGTTACAGCTGCTCAACTCTGTATTGTATGTAAATAAGCATGTCTGTATTCCAATAAAACTTTATTCACAAGAACAGATGGTGAACTAGAGTTGGTCCACAGGCCAACCAATCCTTGGTTTAGAAGGTGATTCTTGGAACTTTTGGCATAGCTAGTTTCCAACTGCTCTTAGTTGATTAAGATGTTGCCAAGGGTCCCAGCAGCAACCTCCCCCTTGCCCCCTCAACCAATGATTTCTGCTGATCTAATCACACATCGTGTTTTTCACTCTACTTGTTCTAGATCTATCACCCACAGGGCAAGCAAGAGCCAGGAAAGTTGTTTATTAAAAAATTAGAGGATCTAGAAGCCCAGATTCTTTACCGTATGGCTTTGTCACCCAAGCTTGGAAGGACAGCTCTCATTTTGACTTCCAGTGCCTGTGTCCATTGTCAGCTTTTCCCCTATTTTAGTCCTGGCTGAGATCCTACAATCTCTTAACCTTGCCTTAACAACATCACTAGCCCCGCAAACAGAAACATCATCCAGGTACTAGTCCTTTCATGCTGCAGAAAGCTTTCCACCTGATGAGATCCTGGCCCAATCATTATTTATTTTTTATTTGTTTACTATTTTTAAGACAAGAAAACAGGCCTGGAGAAGTTGAGTGACATGCCCAAGATTTGGTATCACATATGCAGTGCAACTAGACTTCACCTCGAGATGTTCTGATGCTAAGTCCTGGAATCTGTCCTCTATATCGTGCTGTTCCTCAGTCCTAATTCATTGAGGATCTGGCTACAGACACACCTGTTTCACATCTATTCTCCAATAGATTGTCAATACCCTGAAATGCAAGATACCATTCTGCAGAGATAAAAGGAAAGCTACAGAAGACCATCCAGGTGGCTGACCACCAGGGCCAATGGTAGCAAGGGAAGGTCTTTAGTCGAGAGTTTTGAAAGACACCAGATTCTTGGAGTTAAGAAAGATCAGTATTATCCAGGATGCTCTGATCAGTTCTGGTTCTCAGCACTCTTGTAAAATAGCCAAATTTCTATGCTTTATGAACCCTGGGACTGGGCTTCAGGGTCTGATCTGGTCAGACTGTAGCAGACTAGGGACCAACATGTTCTTCTCCTAGCAGTGTAAGAAGACAGACACAGAAGTAAATGGCAATGTTGAAAACTCATAGTCTGAAGTCCAAGAAGCCAGGAGGAGAAAGGCTGAAGGTGGTTAAAATTAAGAAGGTCGAAGTAGGTGATGAAGTTGGGGTATGGATCCAGGAGCCACGTGCTAATAAACACCTACCCAGAAGCAAATGAGGTATAAACGAAGAAAGAATACTATTGTGGATTATATCCATTTGCCACCAGGGCATTCTACCTGGCCTAAATTATTGTGTTTGACTACATACACTGAAAAGAAACACCATGGTTTAAGAAGCTATACTCAGCTTAGAGGTTTATATTATAAATTAATTAGTAGTTTTGGCTTCTTTGTTGGGATTTAACTTTATATATAGAATTTCATTATGTTCAAGTATATTATAATGATGAGGAAACTAGTTCACTTCAGATTATCTTTTTAGTGTGATTTTTAAAAATTAATTTGGATACTACTCTTTTGCATTAGTTAAGACTGTGATGGAGTGTGGTCTGTAAGTCACATTAGTAAATGTGTACATCAAAGATCAGTTCTGCCAGAGAGAAAAGTTATTACTCTTGCAATTCTGATCTTATCTTGGTGATTTTTTTTTATACTTGCAAAAAAAAGTAAACATTATTGCAAAAGAAAAATTAATAAAAACATAATATTCAAATGTACAAATTGTTTATATATATACAAATGTATAAGAATTTTATTGATATTTTTCATAATAAAATAAACTTCATCAGGACTATATCTCTACCAAATTTTCTTTTTTTTAACTTGTGGGTATGATTCTTTTATTTTTTAAACTGTGGAGGTACAAATATTTAGGTTACATATATTGCCTTTGACCTGCCCAAGTCAGAGTTTAAAGCATGTCCATACCCCAGACAATGAGCACCACACCCATTAGGTGTGAATATACCCATCCTCTCCTCCTCCTACCTGCCCAACACCCAGTGAATGTTACTACCACATGTGTACATAAGTGCTGATCATTGAATATCAATTTGATGGTGAGTACATGTGGTGCTTGTTCCTCCCATTCCTGTGACACTTCTCTTAATAGACTGGGCTCCAGACCTATCCAGGATAATACAAGAGGTGCTCACTAGATCACCATTGTTTTTTGTGGTTGAGTAGTACTCCATGGTATACATATACCACATTTTATTAATCCACTCATGTATTGATGAGCATATGGGTTGTTTCCATATCTTTGCAATTGTAAATTGTGCTGCTATAAATATTCAAGTTCAGATGTCTTTTCATAGACTCTTTTTTTCCTTTGGGTAGATGCCCAGTAATGGAATTGCTGGATCAGATGGTATTTCTACTTTTAGCTCTTTGAGGTAGCTCCATATTACTTTCCATAGAGGTTGTACTAGTTTGCAATCCTACTAGCCGTGTATAAGTGTTCCTATCTCTCTGCATCCATACCAACATTTATTGTTTTGGGACTTTTTGATAAAAGCCATTCTCACAGGAGTTAAATGATAGCTCATTGTGGTTTTCATTTTTATTTCCCTGATTCTTAGAGATGTTGAGCATTTTTTCATATTTTTGTCGGCCATTACTCTCCCCGGATTTGCCTAAAATATGATAAAAACCATATATGACAAACCCACAGCCCACATCATACTGAATGGGGAAAAATAGAAAGCATTCCCACTTAGAATTACAACCAGACAAGGTTGCCTTCTATCACGGTTTCTATTCAACATTGTGCTGGAAGTCCTAGCCAGAGCAATCAGACAAGAAAAGGAAATCAAAAGCATCCAAATAGGGGCAGAAGAGGTCAAACTATTGCTCTTTGCTAACTACATATGATCTTATATCTAGAAAAGAATCCTTATTCAATAAATGGTGCTGGGAAAATTGGGTAGCCACATGTAGAAGACTGAAACAGGATCCCAACCTCTCACCTCTTACAAAAATCATTTCACGGTGGCTAACAGATTGAAACTTTGGCCCAGGCAAAGAATTTATGAAGAAGACCCAAAAGGCAATCACAGCAGCAACAAAAATAAATACATGGGACCTGATCAAATTAAAAAGTTTCTGCACAGCCAAGGAAACTATCATGAGAGCAAACAGACAACCTACAGGATGAGAGAAAACGTTTGCACACTAAACATCCAATAAAGGGCTGATAACTAGAATCTATGTAGAACTCAGGAAAATCAGGAAGAAAAAAATCAACCCCATTAAAAAGGCACAAAGGACATGAACAGAAACTTTTCAAAAGAAGGCAGACTAATAGCCAACAAACATGAAAAAATTGTCAACATCTCTAACAAATTTTTATTTAGAAAGCAACTGGACAGAGTTGGTATTTTCCTATCTATGAGATAAGGTTTGATAGTAAATAGTAAATCAAACGATTGCAATAGTAAATCAAACCAAATAACATGTTGTGCATATATTTTGTTAGCTTAATACCACTGTATCAACTCATCATTTAGAGGCACTGCTAATTTTATATAGTATAAATCTTAATTACATAATGTTGATCATTAGAACAGGTACCATTTATTGAGCTTATCTAATGCCAGGCCTTAAGAAAAGCATTTGGTGTTTTTGTTGTTGTTATTGGTCATTTAGTTCTCATAATCTTAGGAGACAGATCATTGTATTACCCTCATTTTATAGATAAGATTAAAGACTTGCTCTGCCTCATTCAAGTTCACCATGCATACAGTAATCAGCAGTTTAAGGTAATGTAAACATTTTTCTAAAAGCACTACTCCTTCACAGTATGTTGGCATTTTTACTCCAAATTATGCAAGGTGTTCCCACATTTTACGTTTCAATAGCAGAGAAGATAAATAAAACGATCAAGTTATTTATCTTCATTCATTACAGATACTGTGCAAGAGAAAGCCATCTGCTTAATTCTCTTTCAACCAGCCCAAAGGAGTGACTACTATTTAAAAAGAATTACATAAAAATTTGTCCCAAAGATCTGCTCCAAAAATGCTTTCTAATCAGTTAATTTAAATAATGTTATTTTGCAGTTAAAAGGCTTTTTGCACAAACTATAAAAGGAATAATCTCTCCTATGGATGACTTTATTCTATAGCAAATGTTTCCTCCAGATTCATGGATTTTTAAGACAGTTTAAGATGTTTAAATCATGGTTAATTCTAGATGCGTGTATACATTTTGATGACAAACAAATGTCCAGACATATGCCTATATGTCACAGAGTTACTTGAAAGTGCACCAACTAAGGCAGCTGGGAGCCAGTGGAGACCACTTGAAGGGGTTAATTCTTAGGAGGTTAGCAGGGTATGCTGCCTTTTGTCCTAAGATTTGAGTTTTTTAAAGGTTGTAAGTGTTATACTTTACCACCAATTCTATTTACAATCAATGTTTTTGAAAACTTGGGGTTTTTTTGTTGTTGTTGACAGCTTATTTTTTTTTTTCCTCTCATCACAAGGTGATCCTCCTTTTAACAAGAAACAACAAAAGAAACAGAAACGAATAAAAACTAATAGTGAAAGCCATCAACAGATTTTCTTTACTGAGCACCACTTTTGGAGGCATTATCCTTTATAACACTTGATAACAGGGCCTAAGTGAAAAGAAAGAGGAAAAAGAAACTTTACATGATTAAGAAAGGATAGGAATTGAAAATACTGGAAGATGCGAAGAGGTAATAGGAAATGAAAATACGGCGACAGAAAAAGAAAAGTAATTCTTCACTTGGCTGCATTGTTATGTTCCGTGACCCACTCACACTGACTTCTTGTGGACACTTATTTCTTCCTCAAATCCCACTCTGTTGGTAAAAGGGTATTAATGTGATCAACCATGAACCCGATCATGCTGAGAAGACCATTTCTCTTAGTGGGTTGCAACTACTTCTTTCTTCCTTAACTATTAAATGTATCCTCTGAAATAATTATAGTAGTTTTTAATTTATCCTCTTAGTTATAGGAGAAAAAGAAAAAAAAAAGTCTCTCATTTCATCCCTAAGGAGACTAGGGCTAATAAGTGGAGTTGTGTTTATTTTTCATTGTAAGCCCACTCAGTTTGATTTCATTTTCTCCTAAATGAAAAAATAAGCTAAGGCTAGCAAAAAGCCCTAATTGGGTCACTAATTAAATGTCAGGCATCTGCTGCCTGATAGAGTTGAGAGCTTACCAGGTGAAGGAAAGAAAATCATAAACTGTAATGTGTGACGACAAATGTAAAACAAGTGAGAGGTAAAGCTGGTGTGTCCGCTGACGGATAGATTTACTGATTTACTGATTTACAGATTTATTTACTGATGAAACAGCAAGATTCGTGGAGACATGTGACTGGGAAAGTATAAAACATTAAGTGGATTGTGCCAGGAAGTTTTGCCTCTAAATATTTAAATCCTTCAAATATGTGGTGTTGTCACTATTCTGTGGATTAAAGAACAAGACAGATGTGTCAGTGTGCAGCCCTACTCCAGACATCCGAGAAATGAGGGAGAGCTTGGAAGGAGCCGGCCAAGAGCTCAGAGGGGAAACAAGAAGGTGACATGGCCTGTCAGATGGGCCTGGGAATTGCCTCTTGCACTGGGTACATGGAGGACCATGGGAACAGTTATTCTGGTAGAATTGTAGGGAGAGAAGCCTAATAAGAGTGGGTTCAAAAGAGATTCAGAGGAGAAGAAATGGAAGCAACAAGTATGTGCAGTTCTTTCAAGATTCTTCCAGGAAGGGGTGGAGTGAAATGAGGTGATAGGGGGTGTGGGAAATGGGTCAACAGAGCATTTGGATGCATCAAGGATGACATCTGATGGGGGCAGCCTTTGACATTGTGGTCTTGAAATCTAATAGCATGATAATGTCCACATTTTTATTTTGTTATTTAAGGACACAAGTTATTCTTGGATTTCAGTTTCTCATGATAAAAATACGGCTTAATTTCTACCAAAAAATTGTTGGTTCTGGACTATAGATTATTATTATAATGAATTTTAAGTGACTCTTGCGTTTCTTTCATTATGTGACAAATTTACAGAAAGGTAATGCTGAGGATATGGAGATATTTTAGATTTTAGAAAAATACAGTATTTGTTCCAAGAGCTATAACCTAATCCCTGATGATTACCAAGCTCTGTGCCCATGATGGGACATGTTCATCTAAGTTCTTTACTAAGGCAGTTTAGGGCAGACTGTAGATCAGCAACCATTCCTCCTCAAAGCAGGCCCTCAGTTTCAAATACCCAGAGGGAGGAAGTAGCAAAAGATCTCCTTCAGCTGTCATTCTAGAAGTCCACGGATATGTTAAAATCAGCAGTCTCCATCTTAGATCCATGACATTTATGGAGGAATTATTACCTGAAAACTATATTTCAGGATAGTAGTAAATCTAACGAGAAGAATGTATGAGAAGTAAAATCTCTTTCCATTTTCCACATAACCTTGAATAAGGTTCTTGGTCATCATCTGTCAACTCAATGGCCCTTCTTTGGATGTGAAGATGGTGATACTAACCACCAGAAATATTTTCAAAAGGTGCTCTGCACATTAAAGTTTCTAATTATACTTCTTCAAGCCACCATCAGTGCTGATTATTAAACACTTTTTTAATCCTAACTGGCCTGAATTTTTTTGAATGCAGTCCTTCAAATTATCCTTTTGCAGTGATAAATCTTTACTAAAGCATTTAATTCTGTACACACTAAGAGAAATATCACCGCTTATTCATCAATGCTTCTGAACAAAAACTATATTTATTTCATGTTCAACCTGTAAATATTAGAAATTTATGGATGATGGTTTCTTAAGAAATAATACTATAGGCTCTGAAATGACTGGCAGTTCTATTATAAGGGATTTTGAACAAGCTTTGAGGCAGAGACTCCTGCGGAAGAATTTATGCATTGTACCAGCTCTAAAAAGATACTGTGGCAAAATATCAGAAATTTACTTATTCTCAGCATGCCATGATAGTTATGAGTGAGCTCTAGAATTTTTCTTCTTTACTGTCTAAGCAGTCTTTGGAGTCATCTATTTGGTGATTAGCTTTGACATGTTTTCCTAATTAAGGAAAATCCATCCTTTCATCTCTACCACCCAATCCTGCAAAAGCTTGTTTGGAATATCAAAAAATCACCAATTCCAGCTAAGCTTCAATGAAATGACCAACTTAATAAATTCAAACATAATCACTAAAAATAAATGTTGGTTTGCTTGGTATTATGTTTTAATATCTATTTACTTCTCTTTATTATTTTTATTTTAACTGACCCCATAATAATTGTATGTATTTATGGGGTACAATATGATGTTTTGATACATGTATACATTGTATAATGATCAAATCAAGGTAATTAGGATATCCATCACATCAAACACTTGTCATTTCTTTGTCATGGGACCATTCAAAACCCTCTCTTCCAGCTATTTTGAGATACATAACACCTCATTGTTGACTACAGTCACCCTTCTATGTAATAGGACACCAGAACCTATTCTTTCTAACTGTAATTGTACCAACCTCTCCTTATCTCCCATTTCCTCTACCCTCCTCAGACTCTGATGATCACTGTTTGATTCAGTACTTTTATGAGATCAACTGATCCACCTTTATTAGCTCTCACATATGAATGAGAACATCCTGTATTTGTGTTTCTGTGTCTGGCTTATATCACTTAATATCCTCCAGGTTTATCCATATTGTCAAAAATTTTTTTAATTTTTTCATGGCTGAATAGTATTCCATTGTGTATGTATTTCTTTATCCATTCATTCATTCATTGTTGGACACTTAGGATGATTCCACATCTTGGTTATTGTGAATAGCATTACAATGAACATGGGAATGCAAGTATCTCTTTGACATACTGATTTCATTTTCTTGGGATATATACCCAGTAGTGGGATTGCTAGATCGTATAGTAGTTTTATTTTTAATTTTTTGAGGAACCTCCAAAGTATTTTCCATAATGGATATATACTCAAATTTCATTTTTTAAAATTCCATAAATCACCTAGCTACCTCTTTCCTTCTCCCCTGTTTATATTAATCACTAACTGCCCTAACCTAGGATTTTAATTGCTATAACCAAGCAGTATATCTTTACATTCAATACGTTGGCTGATTAAAAATCATTGCATTGTTAGAGATGCAATGTGTGTTTTTATTAGAGTTCCAGTCTTGCGTTTGCTGTCCTAGAACTGTCTAGCTTCTTTTTTAATCTATGTATTATTTAGAAGTGCATTGGTTGATCTTTATGCATTTTGGGATATTTCAATTTTCTTCATGTTATTGATTTCTACTTTAATTCTACTGTGGTCTAAGAGCAAACATGGTATGTTTTCTATTTTTTTTAAATTTGTTCAGGTATATTTTATGGCCCGTAATGTGGTCTCTCTTGGTGAATTTTACACATGGGCTTGAATGTCTATTCTCTTACCATTTTACTCTCTCTTTTTTTTAGGGGGGGGTTTGGGGTTGCTTATATCTTAACTTTGTTCTGGCTCCTGCCCTCTCCTTGCCAACAAAACAATTATGGCAGATTATCCTGGAACTGGTTTTCTGTACTTGTCTAACAGCTTCTGGGACATGAGCAGAAGCATTGGCAAAATAAAAACTTGAAAAAAATGCTGTTATATTATTGAGCTAATCATTGGACAAATTGATCATTGAATGCCTGAGTTATAGTGAACTGATCTTACTCTCAAAGCCTTCTATCCATCTAGACCCTCCTGCAGCTGTGTTTCTAATACGATGCCTTACCATGGGAATTTCTATGCTATCAGCTTGACAAAGGGACTGACTCACACATTAGACCTATGAGCAGCTTGTCCTCATACACATCCTTTTAACAAATACATTTCAGTTGTTTGGGACATGTGGCTACTTAGTGCAAAGATAAGACTCTCCCTGACCTCTTTCTTTTCTCTTTTATCTTTAAGGGCTCTAACTTCAAATATGTAATTAACAATAAAGGATAAAACTAAGAACAGCTGGTTGATGTGTTTTATAATTCACATTTAGGTTATGAGATATAGGGAAATAGCCAGAGATGATTAAAACCAGCTACAAGAATCAAAGTTCCTTGAGGGCATCTCCAGTTGACTACTGCATTCCCCATGTCTAGAGCACTGCCTTACAGAGTTCAGTTTTGCAAATGATGTCCTTATTCAAATTATCAGGCAGAGTTCTTGAGTAAAAATTTCTTCTACAACAGTCTAATGTCCATTGAATTCAGAAAAGACTTAGCTTACTGTTCCATTCTTATGTTACCTCTAAGGCATACCTGATGAGAAAAGTAAAAATCTCAAAAGAGACTAAATCTAACTCTTTGCTTTTAGCCCCTTTTCATTCTGAAGCTATGGTAGGCTTCTCAAAACCCAAAGAAAGGTGGGGACAATAACAGCCTCATGTACCCTGCCTCTAGAAAGGAAAATTTAACAATAATAGCAAAAATAATGACAATGTCAACACCTGCTAGCACTTATATAGTGGTCACTATGTTCCAGTATAGTTTTAAACTCTTTACATGAAACATACACTTCAGAACAATCCTTTGGAATTGGAACTTTCATTTTCTCCATTTTACAGAAGAAGGGGCAGAGGAAAGGGGAGGTTAAGTGACTTGTCAGCGTCAGCCACTTAGAGCAACCTAGAGTTAATACTCAGCTAGGCTGGTGCTAGAGTATGTGCTCTTATCTGCTATTCTATGGTATATTTAGGCAATCCAGGTCTAGTATAGCCACACCCTATACATTCCACATATAGACAGATACATCAACAGTTAATGGGAATTAGAATCTGAATTGGAGGAGGGGTGTATATTTTATTTTCATTATCTGGATTTTTGTCTTATTTTCTCACTTGAATTCAAGTACCGTCACCTTGAGACATTGGAGACAGCCAAAGATAGGCACCAGCCATTGAGACCATTGGGATAATGAATAGGACATGTTTATAGTTTTCAAGGGGCATTTTATGCCCCTTGAAAGAGTCATAAGGGGAGGCTAGAGAGACTCAAGAACTAAGAATTATGTGCTAGGAAATTTATGTTAAAGTAAAGATGTATTCAGACTGTTGTAGAAACAGGGACAAAGAGTACTTAACTCTGATATGGGTGAGGGAGAGAGGGGAAGGATCATCAGACAAATTTTACGGAGGGTGTTTTAAAGGATGAGTAGGAGTTTGACATGTGGGAAAGTAGGATATGGGCTGTCAATGCTCTGTGCAAAGACCCCAAGGCATGAGAGAGGTTGGTTTGCTGAGTCAAGACAGAGCTTGCATTTGAAGAATGATCCAAGAGGAAAGAGCAGGGTGGAAAGTCCAGGGTTCATGTAAAGTCAGCAAATAGGAGTACTTGCAAGGCTTAAAGCCATAATCCAAGGGTCAGATAATCTTCCATTATCCAAAAGAGCCTTAAACATAACTGATGAAAATTGACAAGGCAGATGGCAAAGAAATATGTAAAGGCATTGAGAAGACAGGACACTGATAGGGAGCAGCTGGCTGCAGTCTCAATTCACCTGTATTTTTCCTTTGCCCTGTAAGTAGTGTGGCCCAAACCACTCTTGCCTAAAGATTTCATGTGTTAAAAATAAATTTTCTGGGAAATAGGCGCAGTGCTAGGGAAGATAGTAGATTCTGTGTCAGATACCTGTCTCGCACGTATATAGCCTCAGTATTTTGTTCCCTGGAAGTAGACTGAATAAATAGGTTGCCTCCAGAACACAATCATTTTCAACAAGATGCT
>VSMD01036245.1:0-29835 GCA_008750895.1 Mirza zaza
AAAAGAAATCAGAGCAGTGACAAATAGCTTCACGGGGCCCCGGTGCACGGGGAGACAGCAGAGGACCCTCTCTCCCCGCCACCCGACTATAAATTAGAGAGATACGGGTTCCTCGTGCCTCCCTCCTCCTAACCCCAGCAGTCCTTCAAAGCAGGGAGAGTGACCAAGCCCAAAGAGGAGGGGAAGGAATAGCTCAAATTAGAAGGAATCTCATTATATGGCTCCTCACTAGCTATTCAATCACTAATTGACTTTTCCTCCTCATTCTAATTTTGACACTGGTGTCTTGATTAATTAACTCTGTCACCAAAGCCCCAGGGTGCCACTGAGGAACTAGCCAGGAGTTTATGTCTCTGTGTTCTAACCAATCTGACAGGTAGGCGCTCCCCGGCCAGCTCCGTGGGTAACGGCCTGGGCCCATCGTGGTTGCTTGAGGATGCACCGAGACGTGCTGTAATTCTCTGACCACTGGTCGCGGGGCCCAGCCAGCAGGAAGAGAGTCGGAAAGCCTAGATTGCTCTTCTCTGACAGCCTAGCAAACTCCCTTCTCTCCATGTTCTCATGCGAACAGGAAGGTCCTCACAGAGACCGGGCAGAGGGAGCGAAGGATCCAGGGCTGTTTCTGGCTACGCCTCCTGGGGCATCTGTCCACTCATGCTCTGTCACCCAGGTGTTTCACTTGTCCTTAACTGGCCTGTCCTTAACTGGCCTGTACCTCCCACCCCATCCTGGTGGGGTGGGAGTTCAGAAGATGTATAATTTATGAGTCCTGCCCATAAGACATTCATGATTTTAGCTGAAAAGGTGTGATAGTGTGTTATGTAAACAAGAGCCAAGATTTGGTGTTCCAAAGAAAATCCCAGGTGGGGGACGTCGGTTACTGTGGATGTTACGGTCATGTGTCTCCCTCACTGCGGGGACCCTCTGCAATATTTGAACCATGCATTTAGGAACCACCATGGAGCCCCCGCCAGCGGAGCTTTGGCAGAAGCAAGTTCAAGGTCCAGGTTCTCTTCCTCTGCCTGGCTTTCCCCGCTGCCCTTCCTGGGATGCAGGGGTGCAGCGGCAGTAGAAAGAGCGTTAGGGAAGAGAAGCCCCCATTTCACCCCCACCTCGCTCCACCCCACAGAGGGGGAAGATGGATCCAGACGGGTCAGCTTGGTGGTTTGGCCTGGACCCCTGGGTGCCTGGAGCCACCTGCCCAACAGTGGGCGAGGGCTGCCGTCGGGGCTGCATTGCCCTTGGACACTCAGACATGGTGTTTTCACTTCCTCTTTCTTTCAGCTTTTGTGGCAGAGTGGTGTACTGCCCAGGACCCACGTTCCTTGGGCAAGTCCAGCCATCTTGTCCCCTTCTCCCTCTTCCTTCCAGGAAAGAAAGAAGATTCATGACCTGGGATTGTTTAGTGTGGGGAAGAGGAGAAACACACAAGCCATGATTGTTTCTGCTTCCTCCGGGCTGACTTATGAAAGCTCTGATTCTAGGTCTGGGGTCCACCCTCACTAGCAATAAGGTGGCATTTTATTTTCCTTTCCTATTCTCATTTCATACATCTTTCTCTAGCAGACTCTCTAGCAGGGATGCTGTGATCTTGGGCAGGACCCTGGTACTCTAGGGTCTCCTATCCAAAGACCCCCCAGGAGCTCCTGATCCCCCCTACAAACAGAGAGTCTAAGGGGCCAGGCTAGGGCCAAGTCCCCACCCAGAGTGTCCCCTGCAGAGGGCCTGTAACAACACTGTGTTCAGGGCTCCACCGTGATGCGGCTGCCTTGCCATGTGCTCAGAGTCCAAGACACACTTTTCTAGGTTTCCCAGTTTCTTGTATCTCCTATTTTCACTCTTGATCTACTTTTTTAACCTACCTTGACAACCAACATAAATTCCCTTCTGTTAAAAAAAAAAAACACAACAAAAACCAAAAACTGTAATGGCTTCCATAGCTCTTAGAATAAATGTAATCTCCTTGCCATAGCCCATATGGTACATGAATTGTGTTATTGATCTGAATGTCTGCTGCCCCTCTCTATAGGAAGATTATACATCCCTACATCAAGACAGTTGACCATGTAATTTCCTTTAACCAACGGAATTGGCACATTCCCTTCTATAAAGAAACTTTAAGGCCATTACATGCTCCTCCATGTTTTCTTTTCCTTCTTCCAGGACACCAGAAATGTCCTAGATAGGAGCTGGTCCATCTACCCAAGTCTTGGAGTGGAGAAGATGCTCAACTGATCCACAATGGACCTGTAGCGTGAGTGATGAGTACACTCTTTAATGTATGCTACTGAAATTTAAGGATCATTTGTTATTTAGATTAGGTCACTTTAGCCAAATCAAAGTGACATATCCTACAATTTGATCTAGCCCCTGGCCACTTCTCCAACCTCATGTCCCACCTTCCACCCCCTTGCCCAGTCTGACCTTCTTTCTCTGAACACATCAAGCCTGTGCTCATCTCAAAGCCTTTGCATGTGCTGTTCCCTCTGCCTGGATTCTTTTCCCTGAGACTGTCACGTGGCTGGCTCTTTTTCATTATTCAGGTCTTGGTTCAAATGTTACCTCCTTAAGAAAGGACTTCCCTGAACCCCAATCTAAGATAACCTCCCAGTCACTTTCGAGCACATCACCCTGTTTAATTTTCCTTCTATTAATGAGTTTGTTATTTGTTTTCCCTCACTGGGAAGATGCTATAAGAGCAGAGAGTTTGTTTGCCATATTCGCTGCTGTATCTCCAGATGCTAGAAAGTCACCTGACACATGGACACGGAATAAGTATGTGTATAATGAATAAATGAACCTCTCTCCTAAATGTGAAGCCCATTTTCAACCTCCAACTGGACACCTTTTCTTGGAAATCCTCAAACTCAACAGATCCAAAGCAGAATCCATAACTCTGTCCTCTCTCCTTTTAGCCCCACCTCCCCCTCCTCCTCCTCCTGTGTTCCCCGGTGAGCACCACCATCACTCACCCTGTTTCCCAAACCAGAAACCCCTAGGAAATGCCCTCCCTTGCCTCCCGCCCCACCCCAACCCCAATCAGTCACCAGGCTGATTTTCTCTTCAAATCCCTCTCCTATCCACTCATCCTCATTCCTGGGCACCTGCCCTCGCTCAGACCCTCAACATCCCTTGCCTGGATTATCACAATCTTTGCAGAACAGGATTCTCCACTTCCAATTTTCTCCCCGCCCATCTGTGCTGCACGCTGCCACCAGAATTATCTTTCTGAAATCTAATCATGTCACTCCCCTGCTTAGAAGGATTTCAAAGAAGCTCCAGGATAAAGCTTAACTCCTTGGTGGCCGTGCCATTCCTTTGAATTCTGCCTCCTGCCACCTCCCCGGCCCCTGTCCTGCCCCTGTCTGCCCCAGGCCTGCATCAGGGCAGCAGCTCCAACATGGGTTTGCAGTCACTGTTCCCTGTCCCCGCAATGCCCTTCTCCATGCCAGCCCCCGGCCCTGCCCCGACATACACACACAGGCACATGAGCACCCACCTACTGAGACCCTTCTCTGCCATGGCCTCATCACCCAGCCTTCACCATTCCCTCTGTGTAGCCCCTCCAGACTCTCCCTTCCCTCCTCCTAGAAAATCAAAATTAGCTCCAATGATGAGCGCCATCCTTCTTTCACCTTTAAGGCTTGGTGCAAACCTGTGTCCCAAGACTTGACACATGGCTTGGGTGGGAATTGGGCTCCTCCACAGGTCTGTGTGTCCCTTAAGGCCTCACACGACCTTTCCTGATGGAGTCCCGAGCATGTCACAGAGCACCAACACACGTGTAGTATGTGATGGATAAATCTTGTGCCAGTAAGCGGAAGGATGGAATAGAGGGTGTTAGATATAATGAGAGAGTAATAGATGAGCTAATTCCATTATAAGCTAGAGCACAGGTTTGTACGATAAGACCAGGACAGAGACTACAAATCATGGTGGGTCAACTCTTAGCCCTAGTCCTAATAAAGCTGCCCTACCAAATAGCCACCTGGTGGCTGGTGCAATAAGAGGAGGATCCAGGGTTTAAGGAGCCCTGTGGACTCATTTGACTCCAGTCCTTGCCGGCATTCTGACTTTGGGTATGGCTCTTTTTGGCCCAGGGATTCTCATCTACTACATATATAGCTTTTCCCTGCATAGATCTTACAAGAAAGGGCTTTACTGATATTGCTCTCATTTTGCATATTCTAAAAGAGGAATTAAGTGATGTCCCCAAAAACCACACAATTAGTACATGACAAAGTTAGAATTTGAGCCTGGGTCTCTGCCTCTAAATGCTGTACCCACCCCACCCGGCTGGGCCAACTTTCCCTCACGTGACAGTGTTTTTAAGGAGATTATCTCCTTGTTCCCACTGCCTCTGAAACGCTCTGATTCCAACAGTCTCTTCACCCCAGGTTGCCTTTAATTGCCCTTCCCACCTGAGCCTTCACAGGCCCCACGCCTATGGGCAGAGCCCCTAGAGAGGGGGCCAGGGACCTCTTGGTTCCTTGCCTGGGAAATGGAGGCTCCTCTCAAACTGGGAGCAGAAAGATCCTCGGCACAGCCGGTCAGAAACCCACACTGTCATTTTAGGAGAATCGGGTTCCAATGTAATGCTGTGTGAGGCTCAAAATAACCCCTCCAGCCTCCCTGCTTATTTCTTAAATGCAGTTCTTAACAGTGCTGATGGCACCTGTGGGGGAGGGGAAAAAAAGAGATTTAGGCTGAAAGTTGGTTTCATGTCACCTAAAAGGATTATTTTATACCATCAGAAAGATAATTCCCCTCCTACTGGGAGAGGATGGATTAGGTCTTTCCTTCAGATGGTACTTTATGAAAAGATTATTTAAAGATTATAGGACAAAATAGAACCATCTGACAACATCTGCTAGGGCCAGGTTTCTTGGCTGTCTGTAAAACGGTCATTATTTATGCAATGAGTAGATTTTTCGCTTTGGTGCTAATCTGGAGGCTGTCTGCATGCCAATGTCCATGCATAACTGTCATGGACTTCTGCTCCCCATCTCCTAGCATTGTTGACTAAGGGTGACACAAAATGCCACCACTTCCACGAAGTCTTCCCTGATCTCTCCACCCAGAAGCAATCGTTCTTTCCTCCAGCCTCATGCCCCTCCTCAAAGGTTTGTTTGTAAAGAACTCAACCTGCCTGCGCCTTCTGTCTTCTGGACCCCAAGCTTCTTCCCATGTTATCACTCAGCCCCCGTAAGGCCTTGCACAGAATAAGTGAGCAATGGGAAAGAAACCCTCTTTGTGCTCCACCCAGGCAGCGGAGGGAACAAGGGTCTAGGCGGCCTCGCTTGGGGAGGCGTTCTGCACATCTAAGCCATGCCATACTGTGGCTGCCCACACAAGGGCTTTGGGGCTGAGGGGCACATGGCGCCATGTCTCTGCAGGAAACCCTGCTGTCCACAGCATCTTGGTCGGACACCCCTGGACTCACACTGCTCACTTATTGGATGGTAAGGCAGTTTCAAGAAAAGTACTGAAGAATGATCCTGGATTGCTTTTCTGAAAAGCTCTTGGACAGGGTACAACACGAGCAAATCCTGCCTTACTCAGAGTTCTAGAAAGCTGCTTTCTGAATCCACAGACATCTGTGACTAGCACCCTTGTGTGTTTGTAGCAGTGCCGTCCCCAATGGCCACCGATCCTTCCCGCCTCTCCCCCATCAGCGCCCTCCGGCCACCCTGCACTAATGGCACTTCCCAGGTCTCACGCCCTTCCCTGAAAACAAAGTTGGGACACACAGGTTCTCCTGCCTGCACTGCCCTCCCCTCGCCCTTCTCCAGCCCATGGATTCCCTCTGCATTCTTGTAGACTCAGCTCAGATGCCACCTCCTCTATGAAGCCTTCCCTGATGCCTCTAGGAGCATCCTTATTTTCCAAGTGCTCATTGTCCGAGTACCTAAGACTGTGAGGTGTGAGGAGGCAAACATCACCATAATCTGAAAATATCCACTAGTAAATGGCCACTCGTAATAAATAATCAACGAATATTTATTGAGCACTCTCTTGCTCCAGGCCCTGATCTCTGCACTGGGAACACAGTAATGAAGCCCAACAGACAAGTGTCCTCACCCACATGAGGCTTACTGTCTAGGAAAGGATGTTGATACACAATAAATGTAATAATAGGCAAATTATGCAAATGTTAGAAGTTGATAAGTATGCAAAAAAGGAAAAAATAGAACAATTTAAAATCTAAAGATGCTGAGAGAGGTGAAGGATGGGGTGGGCACAACGGGATGCATCAAGAAGGTGAGATTACACCAAAGACTGAACGAGGTAAAAAAAGAGTCGAGCGGTTTCTGTAGGAAGAACACTCCCTGCAAGGAACAGTTACAGCCGGCAGCACCAACCGCAGCCCGGAGGCCACATCCAACCTGCCCCTGGTTTTAGATGACTCACTAGCTAAGACTGTTTCTTACATTTTTAAATGGTTAGAAAAAAATCAAAAGAGCAATATTTATGACACAAGAAAATTACATGAAATTCAAATGCCTGTGTCCATAAATAAAGTTGGGTTGGAACACGGCACACTTGTTCGCTTACGTACTGTCTGTGGCTGCTTTCGCAGCTCAAGGGCAGAACTGCATAGTAGTGAGCGAGACTGTATGGCCCACAAAACCCCAAATAGATGGGCGTGGCTGGAGTGAGTGGGGGCAATGTGCGGGCAGGAGGCATACGGTGGGCACGAGCCAGGGAAGGCATGCAGGGCAGGTTCGCTCTCTTAGGCCATTTGGTTTTAACTCGGGCAATAGGGAGCCATTGCAGGATTCCAGTTAGAGGAGTCATGTAGTTTGATTTATGCTTTAAGAGGATGGCTTTGGCTGCTCTGTTAGGAATAGGCTATTATCTTAGGGGGGTATTGCTGCTACTCGGACAAGAAAGGATAGCGGCTCAGTCCAGGTGGGAGCCCTCAGGGTCGGTGATAAGAGGTGATCTGATTCTACATACATTTTGAACATAGAGCAAACAGGATTTCCTGCTGGATGAGACTAGGGACGTGAGAAAGAGAGAGATCAAGGAGGACTCCAAGAACTGACAGCGAGCAATTGAGAAGTAGAACAGGCCCAGAATTCCATTTGAGCCACGAGAGAGGTTGGAAGTGTCTAACAGGCCAGCCAGCAATGACATTGAGTGGCAGATGGATATATGAGCCTGGAGTTCAGAAGAGAGAGGGAGCCGGAGATATAAATTTGGGAGATGTAAGCACATAAATGGTAGTCTGATCTCCCAGGAAGTGCAAAAGGAAAGAAGACCAAGGATTGAGCCTTGGACAGTCCAGCTTTAAGAAGTCAGAGAAAGGCGAGGAAAGAGCAGAGAGATTAAAAAGAGTGTCCAGAGAAGTAGGTACAACAAAGACCAGGGAAATGTCTGGCGGCCACGCGGAGCAGCTGTGTCCACCGGGTGGATCCACACGGGTGGGAAGGCTGCGTCAGGGCTGCTGCCATGTGCGTGCGCGTGAGATGCGGACTGAGAGGCGGCCACTGCGTCAGCAACACGGAGGTCGTGGCCGAGCCCCACAAGAAGGGGTGTGGGGTAGAGAGTGAGGGGAGCACTGGTTGAATTCGAGAGAGGGTGGGGAAAAGAGAAACTGGGGACATTGGGTCCACACAACTCTTTTGAAGAGATTTGCTACAAAGGGAAACAAAGAAACGGAACATCCGCTGGAGAGGGAGGACATGTTGATGAAATGTTCTAGAAGAGAGCAAAACATTGGCTGCCAGAGGAGAGAGGAGGATTATTGCTGGAGCAGGGGAGGTTAGAAGGAGCTAGTGCATCTGTGGATACAGTGTGGAAAGTCCTCACTCCCTGTGCAATTTAGCACCTACCCATGCTCACTTGCGAGGGACTTTGTGTCACTCTGTCCAAACTTACTAATGTATTCATTCATTCAGTTGATCTTTACCATATGCCCTCTGTGTGCTGGCTCTGTCGTAGGCACTCAGGATACACCACAAGGAACAAGTCCAATAGTCCATGTTCTCTTGCAGATTCCATTCTACTGGAGGAGGTTTGTAGGACAACTGAACATCCTGAGTCCACATGGCTCAGAAAAAAAGATCAAAAGTCACTTTATGAAAAGGACACCTGCACTCAAATGTTTATAGCAGCCCAATTCACAATTGCAAAGCTATGGAAACAACCCAAGTGCCCATCAATTCATGAGTGGATTAATAAAATGTGGTATATGTATACCATGGAATACTACTCAGCTTTAAGAAACAATGGGAATTAGCACCTCTTGTATATTCCTGGATACAGCTGGAACCCATTCTACTAAGTGAAGTATCTCAAGAATGGAAAAACCAGTACCACATGTACTCACCAGCAAATTGGTATTAACGGATCAATACCTAAGTGGACATATAGGAGTAACATTTATCGGGTGTCGGGAGGGTGGGAGGGGGTAGGAAGGGAGGGGTATATACAACCACAATGAGTAAGATATGCAACGTTTGGGGGATGGACATGCTTGAAGCTCTTATTCGAGGTGGGAGGGGGGGCATGGGCAATATAAGTAACCTTAACACTTGTACCCCCATAATATGCTAAAATAAAAAAATAAATTAAAAATTTTTTAAGTCTCATATACGTCCAGATAAATGTTCACAGTTATGCCATTATTCTAGCCTGAATCAAAATGCATTACCATTGTCTACTTATCTAACCTGACACTGACGGTGATCTTCTTTAAAGGTGTAATATTTATAACCTGAACACCTACTACAGTTTCTGACATAGGAAAGGAACATTTGAAATGTTTAGTGAATACATAAAACCCAAAAGACAGAGAAAATCCTCTTGAAATTCCTCCGTAACATTCACCCATGTGAGTTACCAAGCTACGTTCTTCAAATGCAATACCTACCTATGATGTGTAACACATTTGTGCAAAGATATTTACACTGAAGTATGAATTAGTTTCCTTGCATACTTTTAACAACCAGCTGAAATTGATTGTCCTTTATCAACTGGATTTTTCCAAGAACTAGGATGAAGCAGAGATCTGAGAAGGATAATTTGGAAACTCAGGCACCACCAGGTAACATAGGACTAGGTGTCCTGACCCAGTGATTGGTCCTGGTGACAGCATGAGGACACCAAATTCAATTGGAGGGGACTTTAGGGTTAGAGGAGCCATGAGAAGGAGTTCAGAGGGATACAAGAGATAAAGGGCTGCTCAATTTGAGACTCAGTTTCCCAGAGGCAGGCCTGATGAGAACCCCCACACTGTACAACTGACTCCTGAGCTACACCCCAAGCCACCAAGGGGGTTCCTGACACAGCTGGAGCTCTCTCCAGGATGCAGGGGACAAAACTTCTAATTACAAAGCAGTCTTTGCAATTGTAATTAGGAGGCTGTCTATCGCTGGTTCATTTTCCACTCTTCCAAACTTTCTCCATCGGTACTCTAAATGATTGTGCTCTGTATTTCTGAAGATAGTCTATAAAGGAAGAAAAACCAAGAAAGCAATTTTGTAAAGGGGGCCAAGGGGTGGGGGTTACAGAGACGGTACGTGATCTTACTCTTATTTCTGACCGATTTTCTTGCTTTCTTTCTTAAAATAAGAGTTCTAAATAGTTTAAGGCAAGTGGAATTGTTTTTATTGTACCTTCTGGGCTTTCATGTAGGGTTAACTTACAAATTGAAATCTGATTTCAATATGACGTCATGTCCCCATGGTCACACTGTTTGGACACCAAGGAGGGCCACAGCATAGCTGACTAGGTGGAGTGCAAGACCACAAACAAAAGACCCAGCTGAATCTGAGGCCTGCCCCCTACCCATTACTGCCCGAGTGACTTTCAGCCCATGCTCCACTCCCAGAGTCTGGGGTGGGGGACAGGGGAGGAAGGGTTCTGGATTTTTTTTTACTGTAGTAAAATACACATAACACAATATTTATCATTTTAACTATCTGTAAATGTTACATTCACAATATTGTGTTACCACCACTATGATTTATACCTAAAACTCTATCATCTGCAAAAAAAACTTGTGCCCATTAAATAACTCCCCCTTCCCCTTCTCCCCACCGCTGGAAACCTCTATTCTACTGTCCGTCTCTATGGCTTTGCCTATTCTACGTGGAACCATACAATATTTGTCCTTTCGTGATTAGCTTTTCTCACTTAGCATAACATCCTTGGGTCCATCAATGTGTGGCATGTGTTAGAATTTCCTTCTTTTTATGGCTGAATAATACTCCATTGTATGTATATGCCTCATTTTGTCTATCCATTCACCTGTCAATGGACACCTGGGCTGTGAATGATGCGTGACTATTGTAAATAGTGCTGCTGTGAACACTGGTGTATAAGTGTCTGCTCAAGTTCCTGCTTTCAATTCTTTTGAATATGTAGCTAAGTGGAATTTCTAGGTCATATTGTAGTTCTATGCTTAACTTTTTGAGGAACTGCCTGTTTTCTGTTGTGGCTACAGCATTTTATATCCCCACCCCAATGCACAAGTCTTCCGATTTCTCCACATTCTCACCAACACTTGTTATTTTCTATTTTTGTTTTTGTTGTTGGTGCTTTTATAATTGTCCTAGTAGGTGTGAAGTGGTATCTCATCGAGGGTTTGATTTGCATTTCCCTAATAAATAATGGTGTTGAGCATCTTTCCTGAGCCTAGTTTTGTTTTTGTTTTTTTTAACCTAAAAAACAAGGGTAACAAACACCTATGCTGCTTACCTTGGGAACTGGTGGGAAGGGACAAGGGATATGAACAGACTGCAACTCTTCCTACAAGTTATTAATAAGTTGATGCTTCCACACAAAGCACTGATGTACCAGGGCTCTTGGGAAAGTATCCAGCCATGGATACAATGGATAGATACATGGATACAATGGCTGGATACTTTTCTGACAGGCCTTATATGTCTTTTACTGCAAGGTGTGCATGCTTTTAAACAAGGTACAACTGCATGATACAGAAAGGAGGTGAGAGATGACAGAAATCTTGTCTTTACCATACAGTCCTACCCACTCCCACAATTTCAATTATTGAGGAAGTCAATGGTGATGATGCCCTCTTTCTGGTGTTTCCAGCTGTTTGTGCTGAATCTCAGCCTGAATGTTATCTGCATCCCTTAGTTGCTGTTCTGGTGCTACAGAGTGGAGTTGGGTCTGGAAACTATTTCAGAATTTTTTCCAAGCACACCTATGTGTGGATTTGACCTTATGGTTTTAGATGTTTTAAATGACCGTTACCAATCCAACACTCTTATTACGTGAACCAATAAGAATTTTGTATTCTGGCTAATGACTCAGATCTCACTGGTTACAGCTCACTTAGAAGCTCAGAGCCCTGTCAAATGTCCCCAGACCAGTGTTTCTGAAAACACACACACACACAAGAATCATTCTTCCAGCACCCCTGGAACCCCCACGACACTTAGACAAGAAAAAGTGGAAACTGTCTCTCACCTCTATTCTGGACCCTGGGTGTCTAAGCAGGGGTATGTGTGCCCCTGACCTCACAGAGTCCTTCAGGACAACTGACCCATGGGTTTCCATTCATACCTCCATTTCCCACAGGCTGAGGGTCAGGGAGGGACAAATGGGTGGCTCCTAACCCCAACCCGTCATTCTGCTCTAATTTAGCCCCTTGTGGCACCTCCATTCTGGACTGACCAGCCAGAAATACTACAGGGTAATACAACAGCTGAGGTCGCAGGTTCTAGAATCAGAACTGTAAGGTTTTTCGGCGGCAAAAGAAACAAACAGGGAGAGAAAGAATGGGGCCAAACAATGTGGCTTTATTTAGCACTCCTGGGTGAGGTTCTGGGGTCCCAAGGGGGGGGCCGAGAAATCACACCCGTTTGAAGGGGGTGAGGCCTTTTATACAAGAACAACCTGGGATTCAATGACAACTGCACTCACACACAGTATGACCTTGGGCACGTGACTTAACCTTCATACCCTTCCGTTCCCTGAAATGTGAACTAGGGATAAGGATGTCTTCTTCACGGGTCAACCTGAGAATCAAAGGAGGTAACATGATGAACACGTTTAGGATAGCAGCCGGGACATGACAGGGTTCAATAAATGTTATCTAACCTTATTTTTATTTTTTTTCCTTACAGTTGCTCCATGCCTAAATCGAACCAAACAATTCTTGTCACTTTCACCACTTTTGGCAGACTAAGTCCCCACCGTCTCACACCAGATTACTGTAAGAGCCTCCCTGCTTTGTTCCTGCTCCCTACGGTGAACTGGAACAGAGCAGACAGAATGAGCCTTTCCACATGTCAACCCAGGCCTGTCTGGCCTTGCATTAAACTCCCAACACATGAGAATCAAGTCCACCCGCTCACCAGGGCCCCCCGCCTGGTCCTCATCCATCTCCCTGGCCTCCACACACCTGCCCTGTCCCTCTTGTTTTTCCCAGGGTCCCTGTTCCCGGATCTCCCTTATGGCCTTTGTACCTGCTGCCTGGACAGAACACCATGTCACTTATGGCTCTGCTCACATGTGACCTTGTGGCACTCTCTGGCCCTGACCCTGTTCTAGGTCCTCCATGGTATTTACACTCTGACGTTATACTAGTTATACATGTATTTGTTAATTATTCATCTGAAACAATACCCTCCTAGAGGTTCCTTCTATCTCTTTAGCCTGCTTTGTCTTCATAGCACTCACCACCACCAGACATTTTATTCATTTATATATTTTAAAAAAATTATTTATAGTCTGTTTCCTCTAGAATACAAGCTCTCTAAGAGCAGGTACCTTGTTTCATTTACTGTTGTATCCGCCATCCCTGAACCAGTGGTCAGCATGTGACGGCGATAAAGACATATTGGTTACATCAGTGAACAAGCCCACGCCCACTTACAGTCATCTTTCTGAAACACAAGTCACCTCTTTGGATCCAACGCAGAAGGGAGGCCCACACCCCTGTTCTCCATGTCCCAGTTGCCCTAGATGTGAAAAGCTAGGAGCTGGTTCTCCTCTGTTTGGGGAAGGCCCTTCAATCTCTGGGCACCAGCGATGCAAGTCTATTGAAAGTTGACATGGGCCACGACAAAGCAGCTGGTGAGAAAACTCACTGCTTGTTCGGTGCTCTGAGTTCACAGAGCACACTCAAGGCCATCAGACCCACAGGCGAGCCATGCAGACGTGCGCTTTCTCCCCAGGGGCTCCCGTCCAGCCTGCTCATGCAGCCTCAGCCCAGGGGGAGCCTGAGCAGACAGCAGCCAAGGACCAGAGATCCCCTCCCTGGAATCAGGAGAGCCCACTTCCCACAGTGGTGATAAAGGCACAAGCCATGATGGGGCTGCCTGATACCTCTCAGGACTTGGGACCAACATGCCTGGCATCCTTGACCTGTCCTGACACTGCTCATGGACGTGGTATCAGTTCTCTTCTTTAAAGTGCACCACAGGACTGTGACCTCAACTCCCGGCCAGTCCAGGCTCCTTCATCTTCTCCATGTTGAGCCAGGAATACAATGCACTCATTTAAATCACTATCTTAAGTCACACAGATTGCTACTTTTCTGTGTGTGTGGTAAAATATGCATAACATAAAATTACCATCTTAATCATTTTTAAGTGTACGGTTCAGTGGCATTAATTACATTCACACTGTTGTACAATCATCACCCCCATCCATCTCCAGAACCTTTTCAGTTTTCCAAACTGAAACTCAGTACCCAGTATTATTAAACATCTCTCCATTCCTCCCCTCTCCCCCCAACCCCTGGCAACCACCATTCTACTTTCTGTCTTTATGAAGTTGACTAGTCTAGGTATGTCCTATAGGTGGAATCATATAGTATTTTCCTTTAATAAATGACTGAATTATTTCACTTAGCATAAAGCCCTCAAGGTTTGTCCATGTTGTAACCTGTGTCAGAATTGCTTTCCTTTTTAAGGCTGAATAATATTCCATTGTATATACATACCATGTTTTGTTTTTCCACTTATTTGTCAATGGACACTTGGGCTGCTTCCACTTCTTGGTAATTACAAATGTGTTACTATGAACACTGGTGTTCCATCCTCACTTTCAATTCTTTGAGGAATCACCCAGAAGTGGACTTGTTGCCTCATATGGTAAATTCTATGTACATGCAATTTTTTTGAGGAACAACCATACTGTTTTCCATAGCAGCTGCACAATTTTAACTTCCCACCACATTGCACAAGGGCTCCAATTTTCACACATCCTTGCCAACACTTGTTATTTTCTGTTTCGTTGGTTTGTTCAGAGTGGTTATCCTAATGAGTGTGAGGTGCTATCTTATTTGTGGTTTTGATTGGCATCTCCCTAATGATTAATGATGTTGACCATCTTTTCACATGCTTACTGGCCATACGAATTTCTACTTTACTCTTGTAAGAAAAATTGTATATAACAAAATTGTTCGTAGTCTAACAACTTACAGGAAATACAGAGGAGTTGCAGTATCACCTGGCCCCACTGAACACATCTGGCTTGGTTTTGTTCTCCCAATTTCACAAATCTAATCCAAAGGGGTTTTTAGAATAGTTTTACCAGGACCTCGAGTTTCATCACAGTGCAGGTGGCCTCTCAATACCTGATCTGGTTGTCACTGCCTTCTTGGTTCATAACACAACCCAAAATCTCAACTGTCTCCCTCTTGGCCTCTCATCAAGACCAACGTACCTAATCTGCTTCTCTCTCCTAGGTCCATGTGTTGCCTTCTCGTTCATTAGTTGCAACTGTTATCACCACCCATCTCTTTCATCAATGCCAGTATCTGCCTGTGCATTTCCCTTGCCCACTCCTCAAGCCAGTTCAAGCTGATTGGTCCCTCAGCTGAGCACATCTGCTCTTGTCCAGTTTGTTCAGCTGTGTGGACAGAGCCAATGTCTACTCCTCTGCCCTTGGTCTCCTAGCCTCATTTGGCTCAGGTAATGATGTCTTCTTTACTGACATAGTCTGCCTTCCCTTGGGTTTCCTTCTTTCACTCTGCTCACATCTCAATCTTCTTCACAAGTATCTCTTCTTCTTTACCTGACCTCGAAACTTTAGCCTTGCCAACAGCGGTACTCTCTTCCACTCTTCTCTCTACACACTGTCTCCTTAGGTGATTACATACATTCTCACTGCTTTAAACACCACCCATAATTTGATGATCCCTAGATTTAGATCCATAGTCCATATCGCTCTTCTGAGTTCCAGACTCACATACATAGCTGCCTCCTTGAAGTGTCCCACTTGGACCTTTCCTAGTTAATAAAGCCAGGACCAAATCCTCAGTCTTCTCCACCTCTATAAATAGTGCCACTATCCACACAATTGCTTACATAAGACAACAAAGCCAACTCCTTAATTCTAATCTCTCTGCCTCCAATTCAAGCCATTACCAAGGCCTGCCGTTTCTACCTCTAAAATATGTCTTGACTCCGTGCGCTTCTCTCCTATTTCCTTCCAAGAACTTTCACCCCTACTGTCAGCATCTTTCACCTGGACAGCTGCAGTGGCCTTCTCCCTGGATGCCTCAGCCTCTGCTCTTGCACTCTCCAATCTATGATCTCTGCAGAAATCAGATGGTGGGACGGCCCTTCTTCGAACTCTTTAATGATTTCCCATTGTAACTCAGACAAAATACAAATGTGTTATCACGATCAATAAATCCTGAGTAATCTGGTCCTTGCCTGATGCTCCACCCTCATCTGGGCTACTCCCTCCGCCCCACTGTGCTTCAACCCCCCAGCTCCCTTCTCCCTGAGCACACAGAACTCCCTCCCACCTCATGGGCTTTGCTCGCCGCATCCCTTTGCTCAGAGTTGCCCATCCCCTCCTTGCCTTGGCCGGCTCCTTTTTATCCTTTACAACTCAGTTAAAGGTTACCTCTTTGAGAAAGCATCACTGGCTGTTAGTTTTATTTTCTATTTCAGGTAATTTCCTTCATAACACATATTACGATTTGTGTTCAGTCGATCATTTAAAAATATTTTTACACCTTCTTAGTGCCAGACACTATGCTAGGCCCAGGGGATACAATTGTGCACAAAATCTGACATAGCCCATAATCTCAGGGAGCTTTTAGTGCAATATGTAAACATCTCAGTGTATTATGTAAACATATATTAATTTTTAAAACGATCACGAGCGTGGGCGTATAATACAAAGTGACAGGAGTACTACGAAGACATTTCTATTTCAGAGCACAATGACGAGGCCTATGACTGGCATGTGGGTAGGCCTCCTCAGACAAGTGAGGCTTCGGCTGGCATCTGAAGGGCTGGTAGGGGTGAACCAGTCACAGGGAACAGAGGAGCTTTTCAGGCTGAAGGGGAACATATGCAGAGATCCTTCAGCAGGATGGGGCAAAATGCTTGCAAGATTGGGTTGGCAGTTATGCAGAGAACGAAGTGGAGGGAGGTGCGTGACGGGGCTGGGAAGCGTGGCCAGAGAACACCGTCCCCGGCCTGGCCTCGTAGACCATGATACAGAGCTCAGTATGATCCTGGGAGGAAAAGGAAGCCGTTCAGATGCTGTAAATCGGAGGTGGGCTAAAGGTGGGAGTCACAAGATCATGTTTGCTTTTTTAGAAGATCAGAAGACTAACTACAGAGTGGAAAGGAGTGTGGAGAGACCATAGCAGAGCCAAGAAACCAGTAAGTAGGATTTTATGGTGGTCTGGGGAGAAATGACGGGGGCTTGGGCTGGAGGAGAGGCAGTGGAGACAGGGAGAAGTGGACAGACTGGAAAGATGTCCAGAAGTCAAATCAATAGGAATTTGTGATGGATTAGCTACAGATAGTGAGGAAGAAGGAAGTTCTAAGGATAACTCCTAGATTTCTGATTTAAGAAGCTGAATGGATCGTGGTGCCACTCCAGAAACAGGAAAAACCAGAAAAGAACAGAAAATTAGACATGAGCCAGGTAGTCTCTCAAAGGGAGATCATGAATTTGGTCTTAGACATGTTGATTTGAGGTGACTTAGAGAAACTCAAGTGGAAATAGAGTGGGATTCAGAAGAGCAGTGGCATAGCATATTTAAGTCAAGAAGCCACAAGGGAAATACAAGCTGAAGATATAACTTAAGGGTTCATTGATGCATATACATTGATGATTTTTTAAAATTTTGTGGAGCAACTCAATGGTGAGTCATGAAATCAATTTAACAAGTCCTGACCAGCCTTTTCTGAAAAATGGAATAGAATAGAACAGATAAGAATAAGAGTATCATTTACTTTTTATACACACACACACACACACACACACACACGTATTGGGTCTTCGTGTAAAAATCTAACCACAGGTCACAGTGAATAAATGCAACATGAATGCTGCTGATAGAGATGGAGACCACAGCTGTGAGTGTAGGTGGCCACCTGGGACAAGAGGGTGATTAAGATGAGAAGAGGAGGCAGGACTCACCCTAAGAAACCCCCACAACTAACTGTTGCACAGAGCAGAATGAGCCTGCCAGAGAGTGAAGAAGAGCCACTCCCCGAGAAAACCAGGGGTGTGCAGTGTCCCTGCACCAGGGGGAGAGACTGTTCTATAGGGAAGCAGCAATAATTAGCAACAACAGCTATAAAGTCAAGTAAGATAAAAACCGAAAAATATCTTCTCTATCCCTCCTTACCTTAGAAAAAGCCATTTTAGTGGAGTTAAGAGGATAAAAGCCATATTGGCAGGGGTTGAAGGGCGGGAAGTGGGGAAACTGAGGCAAGGAGCACAGGCACCTTCTTTATAAGAACTTGGTGGAAAGGAGGAGAGCTGTAGTGGAGGCATGAGGGCACGTGCAGCCAAGATTGCTGCTGCTGTTTTGTTGTGTGTGTTTCATCGGCTTAAGTTGGAAACACCTGATAAAGTTTAGATGCTCGTATAAATGACCATATTGAGACAAAACTAGTTAAATGTGCAGAAGAAAGAAACTTTCATATTCACAATTCCTCAGAAAAGAGGGGAGAATGGGAAGGAAGGTTCTTGAGCACAAGTGGGCTGCCTGACCTTAGCTAGGTGGAGAGACACCATCTCTTATGCAGAAGGACATAGAAATGTGTGCCCGTATGGATAAGAAGTTGAACATGTTCCTTTTTGGTAGCTCCCATTTTACCTGCGCATGATGATTCTAGACCAATGCCATTCAACAGAACATTCTGCAATGATGGACATGTTCTGTTTCTGCTTGTCCAGTATAGTAGTCACTAGCCACATGTGGCTATTGAGCAATTACAATGCAGCTAATGGAAAGAGGAATTGAATTTTTAATTTTCTCTAATTTTAACGCATGTAGGTGTAAGCAGGCGTACATGGCTAGTGGCTGCTACCAGGACAGCACAGCCTCTGGACCAAATGCAGGGGTAGCAGCGGAGCACAACTGGAAGAAAGGGCTCAAAGTGGTCATCCCAGAGAGTAAAGTGGGACACAGAAGGAACCAGGAAAGTGGAGCCTGCTTTAAACATTGATGATGAGTTTATGGAGAGGCCAGTCTACCCTGTGACAGAACCTTCTCTAGCAGTGTCCATTCTCTGTGTTGCAAGTGCAGAGAAGAAGAACGAGAGAACTCATGGAGTGTTTTCTTTTTTAATTGGGATCATGAAGGTCAAGGGAACTCAGGGCATTGGTAATAATGTTTTAGAAAGCATGGGCCTAGAACCAAAACTAGACCAAGAACCAAGTGAAACAGAGAATGCCTGGTTGGAAGTGGGTAGGCAGACAACATCCCTGATGAAAATGAAGAATTGTTATAGGAAAAGCAGTTGATGGGCATGGAGGAAGGGACTGAGGAAATGCTACAGGGCATTTATTCATTCATCGAACAGTTTCTGAGCACTTAGCATGTGTCAGGCCCCATTCTAACTACTGAAAAATGTGACAGTGAACAAAGAAGTCAAAATCCCTGCCTCCATGGACCCTAAATTATAGCTGGAGCAAGACTGACAAAGTAACATACGTATTGCATCAGTGATTAGTGCTAAAAAGGAAAAATTAGGAAGGCAAGGGAGCTAAAGACTTTTAGTGGTTCAAATTTTTGATAGGGTATCAGGGAACACATCACTGAGAAGGTGATGTTTGAAGAAAGATCTCAAAGTGGAGTGCCAGTAAATTGGTTGGCTCTTAGCTGCAAATCCACCCTTCATTATCCGCTCTGCAACCATGGGGGTGAGCCTTTTCAGTATCTCACAGTATTAAGCTTGTCACTAGAGAGCTCTGGGGGGACACTGCAGGAGGAAGGGACTTCTGTTCCTAGTTCTAGTGTGCTCATTTAGTCAGCTGGTAATAGCAGGGGTGTTTTTTCCTGTAGCTCCCCTATGGCACTAGCATGTGGCACCTTGCCACAGATAGCCTCCATTGGTGTCCTCTAGGTGGCTTTGCCATGGAAATCTGATGGCAGGGCACCTCTCTGTGAATGGCTTCTCCAGGCACATCTCCCTCAGGTGGCTTTCCAGCAGTGTCACAGCCTTGGCACTTCTTTAATGACTTCATGGTACCCCTATGGGCACCTTTGCAGCAAGTTCTCAGGGGCAGTACCTCCCTATGGATGGCTGGAATCCCCCAGCACTCCAGATGGTGGAATTTAAGTGATTCCTGCCAGCCTGGTGACTCAGTGAGCCATGTATCCTTTCCACTGAGGTCAGGATCTCAGTCCTAGAAGTGGTGGCTTCTCTCTGTGTTTGCTATTCCTCCATTCTTTGGGTTCTCTTTACCTTGTACTTATTTACTTACTTAACCCATCTCTTCCTTACTTTATCAAGCCCTGATTACTGCAATCCCCTGTTAATAACTCTTTATACTAAATTTCACCTGTTCACGTTACTATATGGTCTGTCTCCTGATTGGCCCCTGACTGATGCAAGCTGTGGGGGAAGTGAACCATGTGGTTGCCTGAACGACTATCCCAGGCAGAGGAACAGAAATGCAAAGGCTGTAAGCCAGTAGAATTCCTGGCATAACTGAGGCATAGTAAGGAAGCCAGAGTGGATGGAGCAGAGTGAACAAGGGAGAGAGTGAGAGCAGGTGTTGTAAAAGAGGAAAAAGAGAGCTATTGTATTAATAGCAAATTTGGCTTTCACTTGGGAGTGGAAAATTTCAGTAGATTTTCAGCAGAGAACAGGCTGCTCTTATGTTTTAACTGAATCACTCTCAGCACTGTGTTAAGAATAGGCTGGTGGGAGGCAGACACAGATGCAGAGAGGCTAGCCAGGAAGCTATCACAGTAACCCAAGTGCAGGGTACTAGTGGCCAGCTCCAGGGTAGAAGCAGCAGGAGTGGGGAGAAGTAGCTGGATCCTGGCTCTACTTGGAAGGTACAATCACTAGGACTCTTTTGCTAGATTGAATGTCTGGATATGAATTTTAAAAGGACTCAAGGTTAACACCATAGTTTTGAGTCTGAAGAACTAAAAGGATGAAGGTCACCTTTAGTGGAGATGGAAAGTCTTAGAGGAGGATGTTTTGAGAGCAGATCCCAGGTCAGTTCAAGCCTGCTAAGTCAGAGGTACCTTCTGGAGCCCTGAAGAGGCTGTCAGAGTAAGGATTTCTGAGGAAAGTCAGGGGTGGGAATGAAAAATGTCCAGCTATCAGTATGTGATGGTATCTTAGTCCTTTCCCGCTGCTATAACCAAATATCCCAGAATGGGTCATTTACAAAAAACATAAATTTTTTTCTCATGGTTCTGGAGGCTGGAAGGTCCAAGAACAAGGTGCTGGCAGGTTTGGTGTCTGGTGAGGGCCCAGCCTCTGCTTCCAAGATGGCGCCTCGAATGATGTGTCCTCACATGGCAGTAGGTCAAAGGGCAAAGAGTGTCTAGCAGTCCCCTTGAGCCCTTTTGTAAGGGCACTAATTTCACTCATGAGAATTCTGCCTTTTCATACTATCACACTGGGTCTTGGGTTACAGCATGGATTTTGAAGTCACACGCCCATTCAAACAGCATCAGGCAGTATTTAAAGTCAGTGGGATTAGATGTGATTACCATGAGCGTGAGTAAGGTTGACAAGAGGAGAGGTCTGAATATGAGACCCGGAATATTCCAAGGTTTAGAGAGCAGGAAGATGAGAGAAGCCAGCAAGCGAGACTGACAGACCAGTGAGGAAGAAGAACCAGAAGAAACAGTATCCTAGAAGCCAAGGGAAAAGAGTCCCAAGGAGGAGAGAGTGAAGAACCGAATGAAATGCAGCTGGCAGGCATGTTAGGTGAGAGCTGGGAATGATGACTGGAAGGGCCACCTAGATATCATCCGGGTCCTTGCAAAGATCAGTTTCCACAGACTGGAAATGGCTCAGGGGAGGGCTCGGAAGAGAGTGGGGAGAGAACTACCGGAACCAGGAAGAACAGACGACTTTTCTAGGAGTTTTACTGTAAAGAGAAGGAAACAAATGGAGTGGTATCCGGAGGGGAGAATGAGGCCAAAAGTGGATTTGGGTTTTCAAATGGGAGAAAGTGCAACATGTATGAGCACTGCTGGGCGTGGCCAGCACAGTGCAGGAATAAAGTGAATAAAGGAAACCAAAATAAGTAATATGGGGGAAAACGGTGAAAACCACTGTAGCGATGGCCTTGAACAGGAGAGAGGGGGTGGGGTCAAGGCCTCAGTGGAAGGGTTGGGGTAAGGCCGGAGCCAGGCCTGCTTATCCACAGTGGCCGGAGAGGAGGGCGGAGAGCCGGGCAGCAGGGCAGTGGGCCGCGTGCCGGCAGGAGCTCTCCCACATTCTCTGCAGATGGTGTCAGTTTCCTCAGCAAAATAGGAAGAAGAAAGCTCATCAGCAGAGGAGGGGGCGTTAGAGGGCTGAGAGCAAGGGAGAGAGCACAAAACAGGAGCGACCTCCGGGTCCAAAAAACTCACATTAACGATCCTCTCCTGCCCTCACCGAAATTATGGCAGAGCCAGTCTCCTCTAAAGCGACAACTCAATCCAGCTTTGACGGGAGAAAAGATCTACACAGGAAGGGCAGGGCCGGGCTTGGGCTAATCGGTTGAGATGCTAATGCAGGAGGGGATGGGAAGGGGTGAGGGAGGGGGAAGGCAGGGCCCCCACTTTGACCGTGGCCCAGGGCCATGGTGCGGGAAAAGAGCAACTGGAGTCCCTGAAAGGAAAGGGCCACTGCCATTGTCCCTCCAGTGAGCCCCGGTCACTGCTCTCTTTCCCTAGACGGACTGTGTGGCACCTGCTGCCTGGTGCGGTAATTTATCTACTCCCTGCCGGTCCCACAGGACACTTATTCATGACCGGTCCAACCAGGTGTTCCACTTCCTATAAGTGGTCTTGCCACAGCTTGACGGCTACCTGGATCATTCTTCCCCGAGTAGCCCATAGTTCAAAACCAAGCTGGAGAAGCGCAGTACATGCTAGAACACCCAAGGGAGACGGAGCTTCGTTGGCAAGACACGGAGACACCCTCGGGTGCCATCAAGGCAGATCTAGGCTCTCCCAGGAGCCCAGGCAGGAGGAAAAGAGCTACTGAAATCAAATTTTGCCTACTTGCCCCAATATACATTTCCATGAAAAAAAAAATCACATCATCTTTTAAGTAAACACATGCATTCAATTCTTTGTCCTGTACAGCTTAAGCCACATGATCTCAAATTATATTTTATTTTTCACAAAAGTCTTTAGTTTTGAAAATTTCTGCAATAAGCATGGATTATGTTTCTAATGGAGGGATGAAATTCCACTTTCACTTGTTTTTAAGGGACAAGCTAGGAATCAGGTGGCCAGGAAGGTAATGAAACGGTCGGTGTGCAGGAAGGAAGACAGGCTCCTGCAGAAATGCCTCCCCCAGGCTGGAATTCCTCTCGCTGGTGAGTCCAAAAGTCATAAGAGCAGATGCCGCAGTAGCAGTTTGGGTCGTTAGTGTGAATGTGCTAGGGGACTGCGCTGTGCTCAGAGGTTGCAGGAAAAATATTGGGCTGGTTCTGGGAGCTGGGAAGAGCAATTTCACTCATCTTGAGCTACTTAGCAAGGAGAGAATTAACCCACACAGGGAGCCAGCCTGTGATTGAGTGAATTAATCCTGGCCTGGCACTCAAAGCCTCTTTAAGAAGTTGCTTTTCCTTTGAAGGGGAGTGGTGGATTTCCAGGCATCACAAGGGAAACCTGCTGTAGTTAAGGAACATATATGTTCCTCAAAAGTTGTTTTTTGCAAATTAAATTTTCATATCCCAAATCCTACCTTCCTGAACTTTTTTATTATCGAATGCAGAAACCTTCCTGAGAGCATACAGCCAATCCACTTTTGGGAATAGAACATAAGTAAAATGCAGCACACTTTTTTTTTTAACATTATGCATTTAAAAAAAAAAAAGATAAGGCTCAAAATAAGGTACAAGGGATAAGTTTCTCAAAATAAGTTACAGAATATAAGTACCCAGAAACATCTATCTCCTTGGCTAAACAGCTTCATGGTCCAAAGGAAACCCCACAGTGATACTTGAACTAAATAAAGGCCTCTAGGATGGCTGTCTAAAAACTCCAATGGGTTTGGATATTAACCTATTGTCTCTCAGCTCCACACCCACATTCTGTTCTCCTTGGGGGGGCTCCGGAGACACCCTTCTGCTTCGCCACCTGCACCCCTGCTAGCTCAGGGACTGGGGGCGCTGGAGAGAGGCTGGGTGGCTGGAAGAGGAAGCGGGACCTGGTCCTTCCTGTCCGCTTCCTGCCCGTCCGTGTCACCTAGCAAGGATTCTCCATTCTAAACCTGCCAGCTGATTCCAGTTTCCAGTTTTTTCCATGCTCCCAGAACTAGCCTCACTGTGATCCTATCTGGCCATGGCAAGTTGGAGCAAGCTTGTACCAACTCAGGGGAATTTCAGGAATTTTGTGAGCTAACTTTAAGCACAGTTATTATTCAAAATTAAATTGTATAAACTTACTGTATCCGTGTGCTAGGGTTGCTGCAACAAAGTACCACAGACTGGGTGGTTTAAACAATAGAAATGTCTTGTCTCACAGTTCTGGAGGCCAAAAGTCCAAGATCAAGGTATCCACAGGATTGGTTCCTTCTGAGGCTATGAGAGAGAATCTATTCCATGCCTGTCTCCTAGCTTCTGGTGGTTTGCTGGCAACCTTTGGGGTCCCCTGGCTTGTAGAAACATCACCCCAATCTCTGCCTCATGTTCCTATGGCATTCTGTGTGTGTGGGTGTGTGTGTCTGTCTATCTCCAAATTTCTCCTTTTTATAAGAACACCAGTTGTATTGCAGTAGAGCCCATCCTAGTAACCACATTTTAACTTGATCACTTCTATAGTAGAGACACTATCTCTAAGTAAGGTCACATTCTAGGGCACTGGGGGTAAGGACATCAACATACATTTTTGGGGTTCAAAATTCAACTCATGATACTTACAATTAAACAAATTATGTCTCAAAATTTCACATAGGGGGAACAGACAATGGTTGCTAGAGGTGAGGGGAGGGCAGGGAAGGTGTGGCGATACAGGAGAAGCACAAAAGAATGCCTTTGTGGTGTCAGCTAGACAGCTGTCCATACAGATTGTGGCTATGGTTACACAAATCCATCTATGTGATAAAATGTCATAGAATTATACACGAAGACATAAAAAATAAGCACATGCACAAACCGGTAAAACCCAAGTCTGTAATCAAATTAATTGGATTGTGCCAATCTACTTCCTGGTTTTGACAATGTACAGATGTCACTGTTGGGAGAAGCTGGCTGATGGCTACACAGGTACTGTTTCTGCAACTTCTTCTGTCTATGATGATTTCAAAATAAAAATATTTTTTAAAAACCAACAAAGACAGCAAATACCCAAAACTCATTACTTCCTAATTATTTTACATTTTACTATCAAATATGCACCTGTCTTCTCAGCTCTGTCCCCTTGTCAAGCTTCCACCTTCTTCCGTTTGTTCCCCCAGCCCTGGGGATGGCAGCTGTTTCCTACAGTTGCTATTTCTGTGCTACCTGGATGTTCCCTCTTTCCTTTGTCAGTCCCTCAACACCTGCATTGAACACCTAAATCCTTCTATTGAATTCTCCATGGATTATGTTTCTATTTTCCTGACCAGCCCCTGACTGATATAACCAGTCAACACACATGTTCTCCAAACAATGCACATGGCTCACAGGATGGGAGAAGATTAAAGCATTTTTATTTCCCAAGACTACAAAAGGCCCAGACCTCCACTCCTCTTCTGATTATCCCAGGATTTTATTTTGGAAAATTAACATTTCCACCCCACCAAAAAAAAAAAAAAAAAGATGCCAGGAAGCTGAGCTTGTATTGGCCCTGAAGGTAGCACAAGAAAACACTGGCTATAGAACCCAGATCTATGATTACAAAGCTATCTCAGAGAATAGCACTTCATTTTTTGTAAAAGCTGTGATTTCTTTGCTGATTACAAAAGTAACCATGCTCCTCTGTGTGTGTGTGTGTCTTTGTAATGTAAGACATTACAAATAATAATAATAATCCCCAAATCCAGAACTATATCACTGTTGATATTTTTATGTGTTTTCTTCCATAAGTTCTGTGATACATAATATAAACAATTCACATTTGTCTATATATATATATATATATGTTTTTAAATATGTCAAATGAAATTGGGTTCATTTATAGATACTGTTACATTTTGAAGATAATTGTCAACCACTGTTCTTCTCCCCAATCGAACTGTTTGAATTCCCCGTTTGAACTGTCCGAATCCATTGATAAATAAACTAGACTTCATGTAAGGATGGACATACCAGCTTTCATGCTTGCAAAAAGGGCTTCAAGAACATGGCTGGGGCTTGTGGCCAGACTAGCTTTCGAATTGTCATCCCATTCCTACTTCAATCCTCAGAAAGGGATCCTCAAGGCAGACACTCTACCAGCCAGCTGCCCTGGGATGAGTGACTGCTGTGTCCTCTCCCATCCCCCAGAGCAGGGCCAGGGCAGAAGGCAGGAGCACAGTACTGCCCACCTGTGGCATAGAATTCTCCCCAGCGTTAGTGCTCAGAAACTGATAGCCCAAAATATGGCACTTTGATATGCTGAGCTGCAGAAGAAGACTCAAGGTCTCTCTGGTCTTCCCCCCTTCCCATCTCTCAATCTTCTGTCTCTCCCAAAGCAGAGAATAAAGTGTTCTCTGAAGTTCCCTCATCTGCCTAAAATCAGGATTCTCCAAAGAAAAAAACAATGACCTCTGGTCCCTTCCTTGAGTTTTCACTAACTGAACTCATATCACAGGATGAAAGACTAGGTCTATCAACAAAGTCTGACAGATTTTTATCACAAACAATTGTCTGCTCTTTGTACCAGGCCATTGTATTGTTCTCTAAACCCATTGAATTCCCCTAAAAATCATTACTACCCCCTTAAAATCATCCACACTTCCCCATCTCCCTTTCCCCTAAGGAGAAGAGTATATAAGCATCATCCCCCATTGGGTGGTGGGGTAATCACCCTGTGATTTTCTCCCCATGCATGTTAATAAATTTGTATGCCATTTCTCCTATTAATTTGCCTTTTTCCAGTTGATTATCAGCAAACCTTCAGAGAACAAAAGGGAAGTTTTTCCTTGGCCCCTACCCCAGCATGACCTGTCCACTGGAGACCAGCCACTGTGCTCTTAACTCCCCCAGAGAAGAGATGAGGGGCAGTGGAAGTCCAATCCCAATATCTCACTAGCCAAGAAAATAATTTCTTTTCTTTTGCAGAGAAGTGAGAAAAAATGAAAAGAAAATCTGATTGGGTTTTCTTGCCAAAGTTCCCTTCTAAGAAACATAAGTTCCAAAGAATAGGGAAGTCCCTCAAAGACATTCATTATACCTTTTCTTTTTAGATAATGCTGTATTGTGAACATCTGTCTATCATCAAAATATCTTCAAAAACATGATTTTGTGCTTTTTTTTTTCTTAATATGAAACAACACATAGTCACTGTAGGAACTTGAGAAATAAGGCAAGCTACAGGAAGAAAATGAGAAGCACAGTCATCCCATCACCCAAAATAGCCAGTGCTCCATTTTGGATTAAATCCTTCTAATCTCTGTTCCATGTACATGTAGACATTTTTTTTAACTGAATTATGCAGTACATATTGTTTTATGACATGTTTTTCATTTAATGTTTCTAAAACATCTTTACATGTTTTCCCATTTGTCCATTGCTGTGTAACAAACCACATCAAAACGTAGTGGTTTAAGACAATAATTTTATTTTGCTAATGATTTTGTGGCTCCAAGCCCAACCACATTTAAGGAGAGAGAGAAATGAATTCCACCCCTTGAAGGGAAGCAGCAAGGTCTCATTGCAAAAGAGCATGTAGAATGGAAGATATATTTTGCAGCCATCTTTGGAAAATACAATATGCTGCATATGTTATTAAAGATTCTTCTTCATAACCGCAATGGCTGAATAGCACTCTAATTAAAAATGTGTCATCGTTGATTTAATGAATTTCAGTTTTTGAAAATTTTAGAAATGATATTATAAACACCTTTATAATGCACATTCCCCTACATAAAACTTTATCTGCACCTCTGGAAATTTTTTATTAGGCTAAATTATTAAAGTCAGAATTACCAGGTGATAAAGTTAATGCTCCCTAATATAATTGGCCAAATTCATTTCCAGAAAAACCCTAATTTAGATCCACTTCACTTAAAAATATTTCACTCTTTGAAAAAATATATTTACACCTTACTGTTTAAAACTACTACTGACTATTTTCATGTTATTTTTCCAGGTAGTGTTTAGATGTGAACAAAATTCTCACTGAAAAAAAAAAATTTTTTTTTTGAGACAGAGTCTCACTCTGTCACCCAGGCTAGAGTGCTAGAGTGCAGTGGCATCATCATAGCTCACTGCAACCTCAAACTCCTGGGCTCAAGCCATCCTCATGCCTCAGCCTCCCGAATAGCTGGGACCACAGGCATGAGCCACCACATTGGCTGGCTAATTTTTGTATTTTTTGTAGAGATGAGGGTCTCGATCTCACTCAGACTTGTCTCTAATTCCTGACCTCAAGAGATCCTCCCACCTCAGCCTCTCAGAATGCTGGGATTACAGGCGTGATCCACCATGCTGGGCCCCTTTGAAATTTTTATAGGAGTTTAATTAAAACTATAAATGAACATAGGATAAACTGGCCTTTCTTCAATATTCAGTCTTGTGGTCCAGAACTTGTTTACCCTGATCTTCTTTTATACTACTGGAAGAGATTCATAATATTCACATTGAATTATTTCTAGCATTTTACACTTCTGTAATTGTTCAAGGAAGAGCTTTTTCTCCATTTTATATTTGAAGTGATTATTGATATATAACTGGGAAAGTGATTGTTTTATATATTTATTCATATTCAGCTATCTTTCTAAATTCTTCATTCTAATAGCTTTCAGTTGATTCTCTTAGGTTTTCTGGGTAGACAATCATATTAACTGCAAGTAGTGATTCTTTTGATCTCCTTCCTGGTAGCTCTTCTGTTTCTTCTTTTTACATTGGCTAGAATATTCAAGAAAATACTAAAAACTGTGAGAACAGATATTGTTATCTTATTCCTGATTTTAATGAAAATATATCTGGTGTTTCCCCTTTAAATATAAGCTATTGTTTAATATAAATATTCTTTACCATTTAAAAAATCCTCCATTACTACTGTACTAAATGTTGTTTATCTAGAATCAGTACAGAATTTTTCTGAAATAACTGTCAGCCATCTACTGAGAGCATGTGGATTTTCTCTTTAGATTTACCGATGTAATACATTTCATATTATTAAATGATTCTTATACTCCTGAAATAACCCAATAGAATCATCACATATCGGTCTTCTCATATATTGTTAAAGTTAATTTTTAGTATTTTATTTAGAAATGTTTTGTTTATATACATAGTGAGAATTATTTATAACTTTCTATTACATGTCATCTCTCCCAAAGTCTGTTACAGAATTTCTCTTCTCAAAGTCTGTTACAGGAGTTTTAGAGGTTCTTATTTTATCATTTCAGAAGTCAAAAGTTTTTCCATCTTTTCCCCTAGTTTGTTTGATTGAGACCTATATCTTTATCTTGGAAAAATTGAAGAGATAATTGGAGGCTTCTGATAATGCTGTCATTTTCAGAAAGTGATTTACATTTGCTTTAGTCGGAGGCGAGAGGAGCTACCAACCCCAGATCACTATAATCCAATGGGAGTGGGGTGATTGGAAGCTTGGCTGCAGTCCCTCCAAGGGGCAGGCTATTTCTGGTTCACCTTCATTCCGGTGATGTTACCATTCAGAGCCTGAACCCAAATCATCGGGTGTACCAGGGCCCCCTCCCCGACGGGCTCCTCGCCCCTACATCCGCCAAAAGCTCTGCTCAGCTTCCCTGCTCAGACACATCTGGAACCAACAGACACATCTGGCCAGAAAATCGAGGGTTTCCTTCTTCTCATAGAACTCGGCCCAGTGATCCTTGAGTGACTTGGAACTTCTCTGATAGTCTCCCACATCTTTTTTAAAAATACATTAATATTTTTGTCTAGCTTTTCTAGCTAGAGGATGGGTTTGCAAGGCCAAATCAGCTGCTGCTGGAAAGAGCACCATGTCAGCGGTCATGCCTGCAGGAGACACAAAGCAACGGAGCTGACAAGAAGAGGACGACCTCCGAGCTGAGTCAGATACTCCTGGTGAATCTTCTTGAATGATCCATGCAGCACTTCTGCTTATATCTCACTGGCTAGAATTTAGTCCCAGGGCCACACTGGGTTTCAAGGGAGCCTCAGAAATGTCAACTTTTAGCAAGACATATTGTCACACTAAATAAAATTTGAGTTCTATTACTAAGAAAAAAAGAGAAGAATGGCTATTGGGTAAGCAACAGAGTCTTTGCCACATTCCTAATGTATAAAATGGAAATAAAATTTAATACCTAACTTAGAGTTGATGTG